>JAHWFP010242239.1:0-39243 GCA_023313725.1 Lithobius niger
GTGTTCGGCCTAGCCTTAAAATTTGTGCTAGAACTTGCTTTAGGGTGGTCGAGTGATTTTAAAGTTCTATTCGAATGACTAGCTTTTCGGCACACGGCTTTTAAATGGCCGACAGTGTGGCAACGGCCACAAGTACAGTCTCGATATTTACAACGTGTTTTCACGTGGCCATTTTTGCCGCAACAATAGCAAATGAAATCCTTAGTGGATTTAGGCCTACTTGATGTTTTGCCCGATTTTTTAGCTACGTAGTTAACAGCTCTAGAATGGCTTCTCAAAACGCTTTGGTCTGTTTCAGCAGATTCTAAGGATAAAGCTAAGGATGTTGTAGCCTTTAAATCCAGAGTCTGCTTCAACAACTCGCGTTGAATGACTTCTGATTGGATCCCCCCAATTAGGCGATCCCTAATCATTTCGCTGTTAATGTCTTTAATTTTTGCGAAGTCACAATACTTCGTCATTAGCTTTAAGGCAGCTAAATATTCCCCGATACTCTCATCTGATTTTTGCGATCTTCTAAAGAATTTAACACGCTCAGATACCACTGAGGGCACTGGCTCAATGTCGTCTAAAACTTTTTTAACGAGCTCATCAAATGTTAATGAGTCGGGCAAATCAGGTGAGAGGATATTAAGAATTCTATCAAACATTTTCTGGCCCACAGATGCCATTAGAAAATTAACTTGCTTGGTTGCTGGTATTTCTTTAGCTAAAAAAAAGTAACGAATTCGGCTGGAGTATTTCTCCCATGTGTCAGACTCGCAATCGAATTCCGAAAATAAACCAGCGGTTTTAGACGAACCCATGTTGACGTCGTCTTCACTATCACTAGATTCAAAATTTAGAATTAAATTAGAACTAGCTTCATTAACGCTTGCGTTCACTACTGAATTATTTTCAGTTTCACTTTCACTGCTAACTTTAGCAGTTACAGGTGGTTTGCTACCGACACCTGTCTTTGGCATTAGCCTACAAAATTAAATTTAATTAAATTTAATTACAATCCTGTTTAACATGCAAGGATTAAACTGGAGCACTCAAGACTACCGGTCACTTATTTAAACATAGAAATAAATCAAGCTTGACTGTAGCCTACCTAGTTGTATAAATTAACTGCCTACAAGTTAAATTTAAAGGGACTAGGCTTTGAAAAAAATGTTTTACGTTCACCATTTGCAACGTTTTACAAAACAACACTTCTGGCCTAAGCCTCAGCACAGACCAGATTTCACTAAGTTTAAGCATAAACCTACGGTGTTAAATTTTACACCGGCACACACTAGCCCGAATATGGGCAATGGCACAATCGAATTTACAAGGGTTAATTTAGCAGCGCATTTTTCGAACCTTCAGGTTTATAGTACTGCCTGTGCGGACACGCCAGTGCGTCGCTCTAGAACACTGCCAAGGTAAAATTAACCATAATAAATCCAATTGCCCACTTCGGTTCTAGTTGTTAAGGTACTAAATTTAACTATTATCATTTCGTACCACACAGCACTACCACGTCAAAATAACACTGTTTGAAAAAGTTTAAACTCTGATAGGAATTCAGAGCACTAATTTTCATTGCCAAAATGAAAAAAATTTGCAACTTACCACAAATATGGAGCAAAGATGTGGTTGAAGACCTATCAGTTAAGCTTAAGTTTTTAAAGATTACCAAAGATACCGGACTCGTCGCCAACTGTGATGTCCTAGGCGGGGACACACCTTAGCCCAGCGTGGGCACCAATGGTAATAAACACACGGACTACCAGAGTGTAGGCTACAGCTGATAAGACAGCGAACTTCCTGTTTACTTCTCTTCAAATACAATTATAACAGGAAGTCATGTGATGCAACTTAATACAATATATAATTATAGAAGAGCCTATTAGTAGTTAAAGGGGTATCTTGGTAGGGTTAACATATTGACATGAAATTGATGGCTGCCATTGTGGAGCACACAAGTGACGACTCCACACGAAGTTTTAGGTTTTTTTGTCGCGTTGTTATTTATCCTCCGATGCCTGAAAACCAGCCACACTGCCTTGGCTGTAAAAGGCACAAGCGTCTAGTGGTCGCCATGCTCGTACATAATTTTCTGGACTATCCACATCGCTCGCTCCGTTAGAATCGTCTTGCTTCGCTCGAGGAGACATCCTCTCGCAATTCGTATACTAACAAACAGAATCCGGCGCGCGCCCAAAGATTTCGATAAAGAAAAAAGGCAGGCTTACGTAAAATTCAGCTATTTAAAGCTTTATAAACGCTGACTTGAGCCCTGCTTCGCTCCCCCCCCCCCCCACCACGGCTTTGTAAACGCCCGTACTAACAAGTTCACTTTGTCCCCCCCCCCCCCACCCCTCTCCCCATTTAACCTAGCCATGAACAGGAACCTGTGCGCTTTCTATAATTTCAATTTCAATTTGTTTATTAAGGGTCCTACAGTAACTTGATGCAACACTCCAAGTTTAAAACAGATAATACAATTTTGAGCAAAGCTGCGTGTGTTTGCTAATTATTACTGAGAACAACCAGTAATTAATTGACTTACTTCTTGTTGGTATGTTGCCGCCAGATTATTGTTACTGGACGTTCCCGAAAAGTTCAAGGTTTGCACGGAAAACAAATTGGTCAACAATCGTTTACGTCATGCATTGTTGTATGATTGTTGCAAACTGTCTTTTTTCGTTAATACGGGGCATTTAGGACCTAAATTTGAATTCAAGAATACGCCTAACAGAAATTCGGAGAAATTTCCTTTCTTCCGAACCCTTTCTCCAATATTTGACGCCACTATTTCAAGAAGAGTAGTTGGACACACAAATAAATAAACACACTGAACGATTTTCAGACAACTAATCGTGACTTTTATGTTGTCAGGTGACCAACGTATACCGCTCAAACGAAGTTTCAACCTTTTCTGTCGCATTCTGCTTTTTCCTCAGATGCCTGAAAGAAACCAAACTGCCTTAGTTGTAAAAGACACACAACAAGCGTTTAGTTTCACCGTGCTCATATATATTTTTCTAGCTAGGACGGCCATTAATGTTGTCGTTGAATCTTGACGGGCAACACACTGGAATGTCTTAAACGGAAAACCAATTCTCATTGATTTTCTCCTTGTATTAAATGTTAAAATATGTTCATTTTAAGCAGCCTATGCACCATATGTTTTTGTGTTAAGATTTGCCGAAACTTTATCATTTAATACCGATATTGTCTCAGTCTCGTCCACAAGTGCTTTCATCCACACCTCCATTTAACTGATTTTTAGGCAAGTTAAAGCATTGAATCGGCACACGTATTAGTATTTTTACCCAACCTAATAAAAAAGTATCAATTGTTACCATGGTGTTCTTTCCAACGTCTATCATTATGCTTATTATTCACCAAGACAAGCCTGTTTATATTTTTTTTCACTATACAAAGTGAAACTTTATTTCTTGCACTCCAGGTCTGTGTTAAAGAGATTATTTGATGTAAGTTAAAATTACTTTTGCTTTTGTTTCAGGTAGCTGTTACTTCGTATGTGACTTCGCCTACCGTTTTGCCATCATGAAGTTCAAATCGTGGATGGAAATGCACATTGTGCGTCCTAAAAAGAAAACAAAGAAGGACAGAGGAAAAGACAACCACACCCCAACAAAGAAAAGCTCTGATCTCTCAGTCAGTTTACCACAGCGTCCACAACTGGATTCTGCTGGAAACTCTCCTACTAGTCCCCAGCTCCCCAAACGGCAACCAGTCCTTCTGCCAGAGATAGTGGCTCACAGTCTAGATGATTCACCAGATGCTATGTCGCCCACTCGTTTCTTCCTTTCCGGACATGGACAGTTTGTTGGTGATTTATCCAATGCCAATTACGCCTATTGCTCTCCTTTCCGAATGCCTCCTGGTCGAGGAATGTGTGCATGTGCTTGCTTTAATGAAGGATTCACTGCTCTCACGTGCACATGCTATCCTGCATTTGAAGAATCTTGCTCATTGGCTGAAGAATTCCGCCGCTTGCACTCCATTCGCACTTCTTTTGTCCCTCTGGATCAACTCCAGGATGGCCGTAATAACTCGAACCTCAACTCACCACGACAACGGAGCCGAATCCGCACTAATCCATGGCTGACTCCCAGCAATGCCAAGGACTTAAGTAGGGCTCTTCGTGCAAGTAGTTCTGGTTCAGAGTGTGGCTCAGCTTCAGATGAAAGTTCTCGACCAGAACCATTTCCGGGAAGCAGCAGTGGAAGTCAGTCTAGCGCACGTCACTCTTTTATGTCTGTAACAACTGATCCTGAGGGTGAACTAACTCCAAGTGATCTTTCTCTCACTTCATTCCATTCCACTGGTAGTGAACAAAGCAGTGCTCCATATTCCAGCTCAGATGAAGCCCCTGTACGATTAGCAGGTAACAAAAATACTGACAGCAGCGACTCAGATGAATGTGAAACTCTTGAGCTTGGTCATTTTGAGGAGAACTATGATGAGTATGAACGAGAGACTGACATCCTGGACGATGACACAGACGATGAAGATTGTAGACGCCCTTTTTTCAACTCGGGACGCACGCCTACTCCAACTCCGAAACTTTTTGATGATAAGATTGAATTTGCAGATGGTGAGGATGAAGCATATGCAGAAGGCAGTCCAACTTCAGAAGATGGTGAGCCTACCAAATGCAATCCGATTGTGCGAATTACATCATTTAATGATGCCGACACCCCTACTGATAGCGCTTGTCCAAGTGATGGTAGTGATCTGCTGAGTCCATCGTCGTCTTTTGAAAGTAGTCAGCTTACAACTCCAACTTCTGAAGATGGTTTGATTACTCCAACTTCAATTGAAAGCGTCACTGCTTCCTGCACAGAAAGTACAGTCTCCCGCACCCTCGGTGAAATTCGAGAAAGCTTGGAAGAAAAAGTACGGCGTTTGCGCATGGAGCGTCTTTTAGTTGAAGAGAAGATCCAAGAAGCACGCGAAGAAGAACGATTGCGGCGTGAAGAGAAGATCAAATTTCAAAAGCAGCTCATTTTGCACAGGCGACAAATTCTCCTCCGTACACTGCAGCATTTACGGGATAAGCTAGAAGACCAAAGCATGCGATTGCAGGATGCATACAGTGCTACCCTGGAAATGCAACTGCAGGTGAGACGCCAACTGAAATCCAGTCCGAGTGGCAAAGAAAGTGAATTTCAGTTTGCCAAAACCTCGGTAGTTGCCATTCACGAAGCACCTTTTTGAATGAGGAAACAAAAGGCTAATTTAAAGAAGCTTACTGTTATGTTTGTTGAAGGAGCAGTTTTTGTGTAGCAGGTACTTGTGTGTTTGCCATCATGATAACTGGGAGGCCAGCTCAACCTTTGTTGTACAGACTTCCATTCTCAGAACATTTGTTGCAAGGAATAAACTGCATTTACATTCATTCCATTTACTGATAGTGATGTGTAGTTCTGTTAAGATCTACAAAATAATTAATACGAGCTTGTGTTGATATCAACAACTTACTCTTCCTATCCAAGTGTATGTATTGTTGCTAGACTGACAGTTTGTCTCGTTTTACAGTAGAAGTCTTATTTATTACATGATGTAATAGTGTGCAATCCAATTTAAAGTGCGTAGCTGACTCTTTTAACTGTAGCTAGAACGTCTGTTTACCATGCTGACTTTGTATGTAAGTTTAAAGACACCTCCAACAATTTCAGTTTATTACTAGCTGGCTTTCAATTCTTGTGTATTTGACCTACCATAGTAAAACAACTGGACGACATTGCTTTACTTTACATTATTGCTGGTTTCTGCAGATTCGTTGTATTTTGTAGGTCAGTACACAAATAATTGATAACAAGTGTAGTATCCTACACGGTATTTCAATAGAAAAGTCTAAAAATTAATAAACCATTCAAAAGACGATTATAAATGCAGAAATCGCTTACTTTGCATTTTAATTCGATCACTTCCACCCCATTTTAAAAATACAAATTTTCTCCATGTCGTGTTTAAATCTAGTGTTCGAAAGCAAAGTAGAACACTAGACTGTAGTTGTAAACATAAAATTGTTATCCTGTTTGTGGCAATAGTGAAAGATCACATCTTTTAAATTGTCCTAACAATAGAAAAATGGCTACTTTTCCGAGGACCACGTTGTGTTTGTAAATGTGTCATGTGATTTTTTTGGAGCCATCTTGCCAATCAAAGTAATTGCACGGATTCTTTTTGCACGGATTTTAAGAAAAGAAATCTGACAACTACACTAGTTCTCAATCAGTGATTCTAAATAATCGTGGAGTAAACTGGGGATAAGAGATATTTCAATCTTGCAATTTATCGCGATATATAATTTGTGCAATAGTGTTATTGCTATGCTTTTCGTACTCCATAATCATTGCAGATTAATTACTTGGGGAATTAAATTCTAAAACTGTGGCACCACTAAGTAATAAAAATGAGAACGCTTTTAAACTTTAAAAGTCCCCTAAGTACCTTGGCAAGTCGTGGGATTCGATCCAGCGTTTGTTTGGCTGGGAGCCAACCACTCCGACCACTAGACTGTGACTGCACAAAGCAGCTCTGCACTGTGCTTTTGTTTGCACAGTTGTTTGAGGGGGACTCCTCACATGGTTCACGGTGTGCGTTAGAACATACTTATTTTTACTTCTGCTTGGTAGCGTGCTGTAAAATTCATCTGTTCATGTCAATAAAATATCTTATTCTGTCAGTATTTTAACTAACTATATTTCTAATTGCTCACGGAATTTTAATGAATAAGAGGAAAGTCTTCATATTGTGTTTTGAAAAGATTGCATTTGTTTATACCCAGAAAGCTAATATATATATATGCGCATAATTTGTATACAGTGTATTTGTGCACCTGGCGTATTAATAGGCCCATTAACTAATTACGACATTGCACAACTAAGCAACTACGAGATGGTTGAAACATCCCCAACAACACTCGATGAACTGTAGACATCCATTGGATCACCAGAACGTCTAAAATGTCTGACCCAAAATAGATCCAATTTGACCGAAAAAAAGGATTCAATACTAGGCCCAGTGGACCTGACCATGAAACGGTTGACGTTCACTTCAGACTAGTTTTGAACCCAGTCTGGACCCTTTTGGAACATTAGCTTATTATTTATTTTCATTGTAACAACCAGCTGCTTGTTCCAAACATAATCTATCCTAAGCGTGACATGTATAGCCAGCTATAGTCAATGCATTAAAGTCACACTTTTTTTTTAACAACTTGAGACCACTAAGAAGTCAAAGGTATAGTACTTACTGCATTCTTCGACTTAACATACAATATTACTCAATCTCTAAATCTTAATTTTATGGATGTGGGAAGATTTTACTTCTTCATGTTTCCGTTGAGTTCATCATAGACATATTGTTTCATGGATTTTGTTTTCTTAATTAGCTGTTCAACTTTGTTGAAATAAGCAGCCCATCAGGTTTTAAGTGGTCAGTTGAAATTGATTAACAAAGGGCAATTATTTTTATAATTCGGGTATTTTACCAATATAACTATTCATTCATTGGTTCTTTTTTTTTTTTTTTTCGTTTTCAATTTACCACGTCATAAACTATTTGAGACGTGCTGGATCATGACTTGAACGCCTGAAGGACGTCTTCTTCTGGATGTCTCAAATTGGACCTGGCGAAAAGTGGACATTTTGGACCACTAAGGTACATCAAGTGTTTTATGGGATAGGCCACTGCCCCCCCCCCCCTCCCTTTAATCATCTGTTTGAAGTATCACATGAACGAAATTAATTTCATGGCTATGTATCGTGATAAAAGCATGGTCGAAATTTCGTGGCTCTGTATCGTGACAAAAGTATGGACGAAATTTCATAATCACCCATCCCAACAGTGAACTAAAATTCGATTCAAAGCAGCTTGTAAGGTCAAAGATTGATATATTTGTGGTAAATTCGTACAAAGCAGCCCTTATTTTTTTAACCGTTAAATGTTTTTTAATCATGCTTCTCAAGCTAAAAATGCTTTATGCAAAATTTAGCAATAACAGGCTTTTGTGTTTCAAGTTTGATAATTTCAATGAAACACAACCTATACGTGTAAGCAAGCGATAATATAATTAATAGTACGTTTCTGCAACAACGCTGTGTTAAATAGCTGAGCAAAGACATCATGTGTTGTACAAATCCAGACGTTTTTTTTAACAATCCTCTTGTTTCATTTATTTTGAAAGATCAAATTTATTGTAATTTTTCGTGCATAATATTTATAATTAATTTCACTTACTTATTATCGTAGTCATCCATTGTGTAATTATTCATGCATCATCAACTCAATTATGGAATTTATTTAATTTAGATTGCTATTCTTTGGTAAGTTTCATTCCTTAATGAAGTCTTCAAATATTAAGTTGGCCTGTTTAACAAAAGGAAATTCTTTTTGGCAAATGGCACACACATTGTTTTGCTGAAATGGGAATACAACTGCACATAAAGCTGTCTTCACCAACAAAAACCTAATTATTGAAATATAGCTATGGCTTTAAACTGCAGTATATTTCCCAGGTCATTTTTTGTAAATTGGTAAGCAACTTGTTCTTCATGTTTTATACACCATTGGAAAAGTCAGGAATTGGAATAAAATATTAAATTTGGAGGGACCATACATAGGATTTGCAAAAACCACCATTGAAAATCGTTCAAATTTGGATTCGCATGACTGCGTTTTATCTAATATAGAAAAACCGTGCCAAATTGCAAAGATGTGAATAAATTTGTACAACCATTAAAATATTGACACTGGGTGTTTGTAACTATACGTTGAATACAGAAACGTCAATTATTTGCAAGTTTGTTTAATCCAAGAAACCAGAAGGGATCTAGAGACTTATAAAATGTTTTATGTTTAAAAGGTTAGCCCATATCGCTTATGGGCTAAACTTCAATGTATCATTTATGTAGATTTTCCCGATATTTTAAGACTTCAAATCCCAAACTTTGTTATTCTCGTATTTTGTCCGATAATTTTATTGTTGTAGGAATAGCAGAAGAATGTTGATGTATACTACTTCAATGCAAATTATTGTGAGAGAATACCTCACGGCGATATTCAGCAGCTAAGGCAGCAGATTTCATGTTGTAAAATTATGATGCCCACACTGCTGGTTTGGAAGAAATCGCCCTTTGAAGTTGCACTCGTAATGGTCTGTTTGTATATGTTCAGTATTATTTTGTATATATTTTGTTGAATCTGTATTATAGGTTGCAGACTGTGACCCTAAGTCAACTATTGTATTACATGCAGAACCTTGCCTATGTTTTACCTATGGTATGAAAAATTCACCACTGCATACAATAATAATTGTAAGGACAATTATTATTGAAAAAGCAGGATATTAATTTGATCAGTTATTCTTTTTTTAAAGTTATGTTTATTATCTCTTGTGTGTGACAAAATAACGACATCACAGATAATTTATTGAAGATGATGTCAGCTTATGTACGTACTGAAAAATTACTCAGAAGTGTACATGTTATCATGTTACCATAAGTAAACTTATCGTTGGCTTATATAAATATAGGTTGAAAAATATGTGTCAAGATGTGGATGAACAATCATTTAAAAATACCGTACAAAAGGATTCTCTAACAGAGAGATACTCTGCCTTTGTAATAAGTCACAATAATGTTAATTTGTTAAAATCCAACCGTGCTGAATTTTTGTTTTATTGATATTTTGTGAGTTGTTCAGAAAGACAATATCATTATTTGAGCACCAACTTCAGTAAATTAGTCAGTAAAGGAGGAATTTAGCATTTGTCTTACGAGCAATCTAACAAGTAAAAGGAACATTAATTTCATTAAACTGCAGGCTATACATGTTTAGCCTCAATCTGTGTGTTCAAATCACACATTTAATCCTATACATTGTGTATCCACACTTTTTTGCATAGATTACGAAGCTAATTACTGCATGTGTTTTTATTTGCCGCTGCAGCTGTACTAGTTATTAAAATACAACTGTTATTTATTACAGTGCGGCTTAGCTAACGTGTCCATTGCAGTCTAGTTGATATTTAAAGGCTAGTTTGTTTTCACTTTCTGCAGCTTAGCAGTAGTTGCTAGATAAGCATCAATAGAATATAGTGTTGCAAACCTAGTTTGTAACTTAATAATAATCTTAGTTTCAGTATGGAATGCATGTCTCAGTGTTTTTGTCTTACCATACCATGTAGCTTTTAAAATTCTCTTAACCTGATGCTGTTCTGCAATTTCAAAGCTTATTGGGGCTGATTTAATTCACTGAACTTTGTCAAAAGGCATACAATAAGTTAGCCTATCCTGGACCTAAGAAGTTGAACCTAGCAACGTTCCCCAATTCCTTTTTGTTTGATGTTCCCAAGTCCGTTTTGATCAATTCTTTGCTAAAACTTAATCAGTTTTCAGGTGGTATCTTGCCCAAGCACAACATCTGACTCGTCAGAACTTGCCAACAGCTAATTTTCTGTCCAAGCAGTCATCAGTATGTATACTTACCAAGAACGTGGCTTGCTGGTACCTTACTAAAACGAAATCATCTTTTCTTCGACTGGAAAAGTTGAATTTACGTATTTACCTAGGGGATGCATTTTCTGCAAAGAATCATTCAAAAACAAAAGGTTTCCTGTGCATGCTTAGCTGAAGCTTTCTGTTGAACAAGCTTTGGATACTACAGCAGAATTTTTTTGCTAAAGATTTTGTGTACATACAGGATTTGTATCCTCAGCCAGCTTCATGAATTGAATAATTGTGTGCACTCTGTTACATAGGCTTCTCGCATACAGTAGTATATTTAAATATTTTATGTAAAATGTTTTATCATGTAACCATTAGTGTATCTGCAAGCTGTGAAGACTGTGTTTCAGGGCTGTGCGTTAATAACTGTTCAATTTACAACATCTAAGTCGAACGGGGATAGTTCGAAGATCTTCTGAAGTCGAGAGAATCTCTAGCCAAAGCTCCGATCTACGAAATATCAACACTGCGAGAAGTTGTCACAGTGGAACCATAAGTATGTCACTGAACACAGGGTTTTTAACATTCTTAAACTTACGTACACTTTCGTAACATTGTGAGTTACAGCACCAACTCTATAAAAACTGCTGCTACTTTTTTTCTTATGCTTTCATTGATTGGCATTTTCAAATGTGACAGCAAGTATAACACAGTTTAGGAATGTCCAATTCTGCTTTGTTGGACTGTACAGTAAAGTGTAGCTCAAGGCGATATTGAAGATTACTGATACTTCCCAAGAGGTTTTAACTCGTAAGTATCCACTTTTCAAAATCGCACTTCAAAAATAATCTGTCACGAAAGATACAGTTTTAATAACTTGGTTATATCTTTGTAAACTTGTAGTTAAATTGTCACCACTTGAGCTGTAAAAGTAAATGAGCTTAATTTGTAACGAGCAGCCTGTGAGTTTATAAAAATAGGTAATGACTAAAAACTTCTTAATTATGCTTGAATATTTGATCATGTTTCATTTTGGTAAGCATGCATACTTATTTGAATTATGGCGTGCTTAGGCCAGAAATTATACTGTTATCATTCCTCCCTTTTAAATCTCTACAACCCAGAACAGACGTCGTAAGCCTATTTCTGGCATTTTAATATACAACAGATGGCATCTAAATAGAGGTGTAAATTGTGTAAGTACAAGGTTGTTTTAAATGTAGACTTTGTGGTGCAATTATGTTCTATAAACGTGTTGATGCAGTGAAGTAGAATGTAAACCTGTGCAGTTTTTGTGTTTTCTATAAAGTTTTAGGAAGTAAGACAAAAAGGCTCGGTCTTGACCGCATACTCATATCGGTGGATTATTATTGTATAGTGCATTTTTGTGTATTAAGAAGTGCACTGTTCTGTGCACTCTTCTTAAAATATGATGTATTTAAGGTTTTCCTGTACATTTTTAAATTAAGACTATCTCAGTTGTCTTGTACCTCACACCATCAGGTGCTTTGATTCAATAAAAGTGTGTTGTAGTAAGAATTCTTTGTGGACTCTTCAGTGCGTATTAAAGATGCCAGAGGTGTCAGAGGGCATAAATCAGATATATCCAATGAAAACTAACTAATTATAGGCAAACTTATATATTGTTCAAGGTTGCATGACTAACTAGTGTTTTGACTAGAAAAAACAAATTGGTACAGTAATTAATATTTTTTGACTGATTAAACACTGGAGGGATTGCAGCACTACTCCCACCTGTAAAATCGTACCCGAAAAGTATACATACTGAAAAGTAATCCTACTATAAATTAATCGTACCTGAAAAGTATACGGCCATGTTCACCATCGGCAAATTGTAAGATCCTACTGTAATGCCACCTGTTCTCCCGTATACCGTTTAATCTAGTAGCAAGCAAAAGAATGCACCAACAACTAATTTGAAAGAATCAAACGTGAGACATGCCACGCAAATAAATTACTCTGTGAAAATATGGTACATTGTCAGCCAACAAGAAGCAGGCTTTAATGTTAACAAGGGACAGGACTGCACCCCTGTGTGGGGGGAGAATTCCACGCAGCTTCCATCTCTCCCACTACCTACCTCTACATTGAAAGCTCTACTATCCCTAATGAAGGAAAAGAGAATCTTGATAGATGGGCAAGTATGCTGTGACCTGGGAGACTACATCTGAACTCATTCTACTGAGGTCAAATGAAAATTTATTTGGAATTCTCAAAGTCTTTTGCAGGTTGGCTAAATTTTTTTAGTCTTACGGATATGCATACTCATTTTTTTCTTCAGCTGCGCCAGAGTTTGATTCTCAAGTTTTTAATACGTTGAACACAATTATTAACCTACAAGTCCCTTGCATCCTACCAAAACTTGCCACGCAGGTCCAAATTTCCAAAATCAACACGTTGTAACCATGAGAACACCTGCAAATTTTAATTCCGTCAAGCTAAGGCATAATTGAGGACAAAACCACATACCTAACCATGGAAACTGTCAAAAAGAGCATGTCAATCGGATAAATACGATGCATCGACACCAACTTTAGTTTGGCTCCTAGCCCCAGATGCTCCTCAGAAGTTGGGATTGGTAAATTGAAATTGACCTGATCGCAATTTTTTACCCGATTAACTTGATTTGTTTTTTCCCTTTTACTTTAGCTTACCACTGTGCACATTGACCTTATCTGGATCTTCTCAAAAGACCAGATATGGACTTAATAATTTTGAACATGCTAGAACAGAGAAAACTTACTGTCTTACCTACCAACAAATTTACATAGCCCACTGACTAAGGATTATAAATAAAACCCACTTGCATGATAGTTGAAGAGATCAAGCTAAAGTGCACATGAATAACATTTAGTTGTTACTCGACGTTTTGAGCCATTTCTGATTCAGTATCAAGAGCTAATAATACAAATTTTATTACACAAGGTAAAGTCTAAACTGATTAAAATAAACAGCAAAAATGTAACCAAGATCATCCATGTTCCTAGGAAAATCTCCCATTCAGTTTTGAAAAATACCATCTATCAGATTTCTTATGTGCAGCCAGCATGCAAGGCCACTTACATTGGTCAAAGTGAAGAAAAACTTATTCATGGACTCAGATCTCACTATTCAAACTTTAAGCTTCATGACCAAAATAACTCAATAATGCAACATTTCAAAAAAATCGAACGCCAACCAGGTATCTCAAAAATCAGCATTTTATTTCAAATTCCTAACATTCGTACCAGGCTTAATCTTGAAACCATTCGCATTTCAGGGTGCAATCCACCCGTTAATAATCGAATTCTTCTCGACGCCTATAAATTTAAAGAATATTTTGAACTTCTCAAAAAATGTAATGTTTCAACATTCCGCCACCAGACGGAACTCGACACTACAGTATAAAAGGCCAACTGACAGCAAGGCTCCTCGCTTCGAATTGTGCCCGAAATGGAGCACACCGAAGTCCCTCATTTTATAATTTCTTTTTAAATTAACAAATTCTCTTTCGGTTTCGTCTTGCATCCATCATCATGCCAGGGAACATGGACTTTCAAGAACTTTTGCACAACAAATATAATTTTTCAAGGACTTTTCCAAGACCAACATAATTTTCTCAAGGAACCTGATTATCAACAAACTTGCCAACAACTTTTCACCAATCACTAAAACGTTCACGTTTTAACCATACACCTAGTTTTGTTTCCCCAACGATTCATCACACACTTACCGAAACCGAAAATAACTCGCTGTGAAAGCAGACAACTTGTAGGACGAACATTAATCCACGTCGGGGTGTTTCAACCAAAGTAAATGGGTGTTTTATTTTTAATGAAAATGTTTCTAAGATTTAAAATAGAACATGATCGTATTTTATTAATTTGTGTTCTGCTATTTCTGGTTAATTCAAGTATTGCATAATATTGTCATACTGGAGTTGTGTTTACCGTTTTAAAATGTGGCGTCTATACTACACGCCAAGACTGTTTGCCGTGACGCACGTGTCACGTGACTGTGCTAGTCCACTCAGACGGCCAAAGACCCACTGTTCTTGTTCGTCAATGGCTGACTCATGATGATATCACGGCAAACAGCCGTGGCTCGTGGTATAGATTTTCTGATGAATATTGAATGTTGAATATTATGTGGCCTAAATATTTTAATTCAGGCCGCGACAGTTTGCACTTCTCGATCCTAAGTTTGGCTCTTGCATCTTGTAAAGCATTTAACAGTTTTTTTAACGATTCCTCATGCTCAACCCCCTTCCCGCTCACCAGGATGTCATCGCAAAACGGGAGACATTTGGGGATTTTACTGGTGACTTGAGTCATTACCCTCTGGAAAATTCCAGGTTTGGATGCTAGGCCCAGGGGTATGCGAAGCCATCTAAACAAACCAAGGGGTGTATTTATTGTTAAAGCTTTTTGTGACTCTTTATCGTGTTCAATTTGCAGAAATGCATCCTTAAGATCGATAAGTGAAAAAGTGTCACTGCCTGCTAATTCGCTAAATAATTCTGCGGCCGTGGGAACCGGAAAGTGGTCGACTTCCAGTTGAGGGTTCACGGTGGTCTTATAATCACCCGGATTTGACCATCCGGTTTGTGAACTATGACGATGGGCGTAGACCACTGGGAGGTTTCCACAGGCTCTAGAATTCCAAGGCCAACCAATCTACGAATTTCTTGGTTAACCTTTTCTTTGAGTGCTAATGGAACTGGTCTAACACGACAGTACACAGGCTTGGCATCAGGTTTTTAATGAATTTTGGCTTTAAAATCCTTAAACTTACCGATGAATTCAGAAAATAGCTTCACTATTTCGGAAGTGTCAACTGGTGTAATGCTAGCTTTAATTTTCTTTACACTTTTCTTAGGTTTCACTTTCGTTTGTAGGTCGTAAAATGGATGGAAATTAACTCGAAAAATAGAAAGCCAATCCTTTCCCATTAATGCAGGTTTATACAATTTTGAAACTAAAGCATCCAAATGTTCGATTTGACCTTGAACTTCAACCTTCAGACTTACAGTGTAAATCGTTTTCTCAATTCCGTCAGTGTACGAGTGTATCGAGTACGGACTGAGTTTTAAAGGACAGTCCGCAAAATATTTTTGATGCCACTCAATAGGGATAATGGATACGTCTGCCCCAGAATCAAGTTCCATTTCTAGCGTGTCACCATTTAGGCAGACTGGCATTTTCCATTTATGGATTTTCATAGAATTAACTACTACTACTATTTTGTTGGTTTGAAGGGGAATTGAAATCTGGTCCGCAGCCCGACTCAATCCAAGAGTATTATTTTTCAGCACAAGATAGTCGTTATCTGAATCGCTATCAGACCCGGAACCAGACTCTGAATTTTCGGCGACAACATCCTGCTCTTCTTCACTATCGCATTCAAGTTTGTTAACGCGTTTTTTTTAGCTATACTTTTGTTTAGACTTCGGCCTAGCCTTAAAATTTGTGCTAGAACTTGCTTTTCAGTGGTCAAGTGTTTTTTGAAGTTCTGATTTGCCGCAGCAATAGCAAATAAAATCCTTATTGGATTTAGGCCTCCTTGGTGGTTTGCTAGATTTTTTAGCTACGTAATTAACAGTTCTAGAATGGCCTCTCAAAACGATTTGGTCTGTTTCAGCAGAGTCTAAGGATAAAGCTAAGGATGTTGTAGCCTTTAAATCCAGAATCTGCTTCAACAACTCGCGTTGAATGCCTTCAGATTGGATCTCCCCAATTAGGCGATCCCTAATCATTTCGCTGTTAATATCTTTAATTTTAGCGAAGTCACAATACTTCGTCATTAGCTTTAGTGCAGCTAAATATTCCCCGGTACTCTCATCTGATTTTTGCGACCTTCTAAAGAATTTAACGTGCTCAGACACCACGGAGGGCACTGGCTCGATGTCGTCTAATACTTTTTTAACGAGTTCGTCAAAAGTTAACGAGTCGGGCAAATCAGGTGAAATTATATTCAATATCCTGTCAAATATTTTCTGGCCTTCAGATGCCATTAGAAAATTTACTTGCTTGGTTGCTGGTATTTCTTTAGCTTTAAAATAGTAACTAATTCGGTTGGAGGATTTCTCCCATGTATCGAACTCGCAATCGAATGCCGAAAATAAACCAGCGGTCTTAAACGAACCCATGATGACGTCGTCTTCACTATCACTAGATTCAAAATTTAAAGTTAAATTAGAACTAGTTTCATTAACGCTTGCGTTCACTACCGAATTATTTTCAGCTTCACGTTCACTGCTACTTTTAGCAGTTTCAGGTGGTTTGCTACCGACACCTGTCTTTGGCATAAGCCTTACAAAATTAAATTTAATTAAATTTAATTACAATCCTGTTTAACTTGCAAGGTTTAAACTGGAGCACTCAAGACTACCGGTCACTTATTTAAACACAGAAATAAATCAAGCTTGACTGTAGCCTACCTAGTTTTGTAAATTAACTGCCTACAAGTTATATTTAAAGGGACTATAAAGGCTTTGAAAAAAAAATGTTTCTACGTTCACCATATTGCAACATTTTACGAAAACAACACTTCTGGCCTAAGCCTCAGGACAGACCAGATTTCACTAAGTTTAAGCATAAACCTACGGTGTTAAATTGTACACCGGCACACACCAGCCCGAATATGGGCAATGGCACAATCAAATTTAATAAGGTTAGGTTTAGCAGCGCATTTTTCGGGCGTTCAGGTTTATAGTACTGCCTGTGCAGACACGCCAATGCGTCGCTCTACAACGCTGCCAAGGTAAAATTAACCATAATAAATCCAATTGCCCGCTTCAGTTCTAGTTGATAAGGTACTAAATTTAACTATTATCATTTTCGTACCACAATTCACTACCACGACAAAATAACACTGTTTGAAAAAGTTTAAACTCTGATAGGAATTCACAGCACTAATTTTCATTGCCAAAATGAAAAAATTTGCAACTTACCACAAATATGGAGAAAAGATGTGGTTGAAGACCTACCAGTTTAAGCTTAAATTTAAACGATTACCAATGGTACCGGACTCGTCGCCAACTGTGATATCCTTTGCTTGGACACACCTAAGCCCAGCGTGGGCACCAATGGTAAAGGAAACACGGACTACCAGAGTGCAGGCTACAGCTGAAAAGACAGTTTTACATCCCGTAAGGGGTAGTATTTATACAGAGTTAACAGGAAGCCATATGATGTAACATAATACTACATACAATTGATGGGACAGCCTATTAGGTAATTAAAGGGGTATCTGGGTATGGTTAACATAAAGACATGAACTTAAATTGAAGGTGGCCATTGTGGCGCACACAAGTGACGACTCCACATATCTCCATTGGTGTAAAGGGTAAATCAAGGTCTCTGTTCACGAAAATGATGACATTTTTTTTCCAAATTCCCTGCCTCGCTCGCGCAGTCGCGCTCGCTGAGGCTAACTACAGAACATCAGAAACACAACCAAAAACTTGTCAACCTAAACTTCACTTGCCGGAATCTAGATAGGCCGGCCATCTTGCTCAGAGCTTCTGCAGTAGTGGACCCTTCGATTTATTACCATGTTATAGTGCCAAATATGCCATTTTAAAGGGATACCCGGCCAGCCTTATAACCTTCCGCCTGCCTTATAACAGCTCGCGCTGATCGCCTTCCGAGCAAATAGAACACAAAGGTCATCTGAGATAGTAGCTCCGTTCTTCGCAGCGAAGAACGACGCTACTGTCTCATTTGGCATTGTACCTAATAGACGAACCAACACGAACGCATTAATCGTGTAGTCACAAACCGGAATAATTATCGTATTTTAACATCACAATTTATAATTTTCTAGGCTAGTGTCTTATAATTTTGCTTCAGCGATCTATTGGAATAATTAATTTTAATGTTTAACGCATTACGCTTTTAGATTTTTGATCTCATGGTAATTATTAGCAAATTAGTGCATGCACACACAGAGATGAAATGTCATGATTATTGCAAGTGCGCAAGGCATGATATACTGCGGAACGCAGTAAATACAGTTAACAATTATTCAACATAAAATTTCCTAGATGCCACTTTTTAAAGCGGATTTTTACCAAGGGATTTACTAACAGTAAGGAAATAGACCTTTGGGGCCATGTGGAAGATCGAGAAAAATGTCGCTTGGAGGAATGTCCTTTTAACTACACCGTCATGGTGGACCCGTCATTGCCATAGCCAGTACCAGGGAGCTTGGATTATACGTAGCTTTGATAGGGTGGCCCCACTCAGTTGAACGCGTTTGAGCTATAGCACAGCTATTTCTCGTGGTAAGGTACACGAGCGAGATTCAGTTAGTGACGTTTTTGCTCCCAACCCAATCCTCGAAGCAGACGACGCTTGGTTTTTCGCACAGGGGCTCGTCACAAAAACAGCATAGCGTGAGCGCTGCGTGCTCGCGCTACGCGGTTTTTGTGACGAGCCCCTGTGGTTTTTCGAACCCAACAAAAAGGTTTGTTTTAACTAGCCAGTAATTTTAACGAAATTAATGAATAATTATGAATTATCTGATCGCTCAATCTTTACTGAACGTTAAATTACACATTATTAAAACAAAACGATAAATTCTTACCAGATAACCCGAGACGAGAGTAGCTGACGTAGTTGCGTTGAAACCAAAACAATGGCATGCGTTTACGATAGTCGCTTGTGACGGTGCTCTCCTTCTGATAAACGTTGCGATTTTCAGTCACATTGTCGATTGTACTGGTAGGTTATTGCACTTTAAAACAATTTAAGCAATTGGAGCGGTCCGGCGTACACGTTTGATGTTGCGTACTCGTTCGTTTGTTAGTCCAATTTTGTGTCGATTCATCGGAAAAATCAAAAGCCAATGAGATGCAAGAATCGGTAAAATGGCGCGAAAAATGGGAGCAGAAACGTCAGACACGTTTGAAGTATGTAAAGCAGCTCCCAAAATCTCGCACGGTTTCTTGCGGTAAAGCGTAATAGTAAGTGGGTCCACCCTACCAAAGCTACGTATAATCCAAGCTCCCTGGTCAGTACCTGCCTAAAGCACCGAACAGAGCGAACGGAATGCACCACTGTTAGAGACAGTTTGGCTCCAAACTTGACGTCGCGCATGCGCAGTGATGTTACATCAGCCGTTCAGTACCTTCCTAAACTACAATACAGCTCAACAAGCTCAGCAGAGTATTCATCATATATATATATTTAATTAACCTTGCATCATACCTTTGCCACGACCAGACCTGGCTAATGGATTTGACCAGGATTGACTAATAGATGTGACCAGGCGAGAGCAATGCCAAATTGCGAACCATATCAGGGAGGTGGTTTGCTGCACAGGGAGCCGTCACAAAAAACTCTTGGTGTACCAGCCTTTTTTTTTTTTAAACTCACCTCTCTATACTATACATAATACTGTCAGAGTATTATGTATATAGAGAGGTGAGTTTAAAAAAAAAGGCCGGCACACCAAGAGTATTTTGTGACGGCTCTCTGTGGTTTGCTGGGGTGGAGGTTTGAGCATGCGCGATGTAACAGTTTTGACGAAACATATTCATCGCTGACGATGTTGACGTCAATCAAGCCGCATCAACAGATATTAGCAGGGAATGAGCCAAACTGTCACCAACAGTGGTGCATTTGGTTCGCTCTGTTTGGTCCAAGCGGGTAACACGCCGTAGCGGGACGCCCGGGAAGCTGACTGACAATTGAAGAGCCGCTGATCGCACATGGTCGGGACAACTCAGTCGGCTGCGTGTATTGAGTAAGCAGAGAAAATGCTTTAAGAATAGGACCAAACGCGTTTTTTTGTTCAACAAACAGTATAGTCACGCTACGTACTATGTTTGTTGTTCAAGAAAAGGTCGAAATTATTTACTATACTTTATTGTTGCCAGGAATGAAGAAAAAGAGAAACAATTAGTTTACCTAAACTGCTCTCTCCGTTTCTTGTGTGATCTACGAAACGAATTTTTATATTTATTCCAACTTCACGGCCACCTTTATTTTTTACCGATTGGTAGGAAATTACTAAACAGATGAAGAACTTGGCAATCATGACCCATATGGTATGATGGCTTTTTTTTTAACATCGGTTTTTGTAAACAAATAGGCATAAATAAAAATCATCTTGCATGAAATCTAAAAATAAGACCAAGAGATTTAAAGTGCTATTACGAGTTATGACCGACACGTTTTTAAAAATTTTTGTTCAACTCGGGCATAAAAAAAAAGTCTCTTGTTTAACGGGAATTTATCACTGAAAAACAACATAGGGGCGGTAGGTTTTTTTTATGACAAAAATTTAGCAAACAATCTGGAATTTTTTTTCTTTTTGTAATTTTACAAGTAAGTTTGATCTTTGTTAGGGGAAACAAAGATATCAAAATTTCGAACTATTGACAGCCTGCATATCAAACATAGCTTGTTTTCGTTATTTTAGAAAAATCTCGTGAGGCTTCTCAGTTTTGCGCCGAAGTTGCCTACAAGTCAATAAAAAAAACCATGCGCATGGTTTTCAGACATGCGGGCAAAGACCTTGGAGTAATGGTAGTATGCACTCAGTCCTGTTAAACATGCGTTACTTTTTTTCTTTTATCTTAAGCTGTAAGTCTTAGATTTTCTTCATTGAAAAACAAAGAGGTAGGCTAGTTTGAAAAAAAAATGGTTAACTTCTGACAACTTCTGGATAAGCTCGGTTCAGCCCTGATAAACAGGCCTATAAAACTCAATTATTCCGTCACTTGTTTAACTCATAACTTGGTAACCATCCCCATCCCACCTTTTTATTCCCTTCTCATTTTCCCCTGCCTCCCCTCCCAGCCCCCACTGCCACATTTTCTTATTTACTTTTAATTTTTTGCTTTTGTTTGTTGACGGTAATTGTCTGTTTTGGGTTGGTGTAAGAATGGGCCCAGGGTGAACGGGAAAAAAAGCCACGGAAAATAAAGCCGATAGGGGAAAAATTACAACAAAATCTGGTGTAAAATCACCTACAAATACTGCCTAAACATAGTTATGTGTGCATTCATCATTCATCAGCTGATTGCTGCTACTCGACCAAAGTTACCTTCGGAATCATTTACAGAAAGACTCGAAGTCACAAGTTTCCTCCCAAATTCTTTTCTTTTACTGGGAAGTGGTGGAGAGAAAACGACGTGTTCAGTAAGAGACAATTCGTGAAATAACGAAGTTTCCACCAAAATTGAAATAGAAGGGGAGGGGAAGAAGCATCGGGAATCATATATTTTCTACATATGCCGTAACTGGGGAAGGAGGAGTTGGAGTATTGAATTTGACCGACTATGGATAATTAAAAGAAAATTCGGGAAAACATTAAGTTTACTCAAAATTACTTTAACTTTTTTTTTTTGAGAGCTATTCGATATTTCCGTGCATAAACTTTGGTACTTTTTTCCAGAGTGTGTTGTTCCCCCTCCTCCCCCCCCCTCCCAATCCTCTCCCCTCGCACCTCTCCCATACCACACAAAAAAAAAACAGATAAGATGTATATAAAACGAGGAAATAAATTCTCGCATGAGCGAATAAATCGTACGTAATAAGTGAATCTCGCCGTTATTTAATTCCTGGTCTTGGTCAGAACAACTTCGATTAGCCTTGCTTAATAGCATGCCAGATGTGCTGATAGTATTTCCAGCTAAGGTCACTGTCCATTGTTACGCACACACATATTTAAAGCTAATATTTTTGTGAAATTTCATCCATATTTTTGTTGTGTTTTTTCCCTATCGGTTTTTTTCCGCAACTTTTTTTTCCGTCGGTTTTTTTTCCATCAGCTTTTTTTCCGAGGCCTTTTTTTCCGGGGCTTTTTTCCATCGGCTTTTTTTCCACCAGCTTTTCTTTCCGGGGCTTTTTTCCCCCGAAGCTTTTTTCCCTAGAATCGGGCCCAACGCCTAAATCTCACCCTTTTGGCACAATCATTACTCCCCCCCCCCCCCTCCCATTATGTTGATCACCTATACATTCACGTGTTACAATAAAGTTTATTCTTATTATTTTACAGTCCATTGTAATTGCCATGAAATGGCGTGGTGTGGAAATTCGAGTTAGATTGCGTTGATCTCAGCGTAACCTACTGTTGAAATGTTCTCGTAAAAAATAAATAAATACCAGAAACTTGTCGTCAGTCCCCAAGTGCCGCTTTTATTTCTCTCTGCTCAAAATAAAATTCAAGTGAGAAAACGTTTTTGCAATGATTTTTTAATAATAAATTACAAACAAACACTAGGTTTCTGAGGTTATGTTGATCAGGTTAGAGGTAAGGTGCCGAACAGCTGTAGCATCAAAATACCGTGCTTTAAAAAAAAAACGATAGCAAGTGGTGGTCGCATATGGCACTGGCTCACTGGAAATTACTTCCAAACCACCTTTTACTGATAAAAGTAATAACTAAAGTTTTCCATACGCCCACAATAGGATACTACAATGTTTAGCGCAAGGGTTAACAGCACTGCGCCATGCTATTAAGCCTGTCGACTGTCCCTACCATGGAGCTTTTTCTGCCGTTCAATTCTCCGACGCTACGCCAGCGCTCATGGTGCGTCTAGACTACACTACTACTATTCCAAGGTCTTTGGTTTGGTCGTTTAGGAAGGTACCGAATGTAAGGTGTGTTATTACTTTTATTCATCTCTGAAGAAAGTACTGCATTAAAAAAAATATTGGGTACCGAAATATAAGTGTGTTTTTTACTCTCTGTGCTTCGTGTGTAATTTCAAGGGTTCACTGCAGAGTTGTTAAATTCAAACTTCTTTACTTCCTCCTTAGACATAACGCAATTTACAAAAATAAACATTTAACAATCCGCACATGAATCGAGAAATTGTCCAACAGGACAGTTCGTGCATAGAGTTCTGTCCTTGTTGCGTTCTTGTTGGGAAAGACCTCTCTTCGCGCCAAACTATCTTCAGTATATGGGCTCGTTCACGCTACAAAATATGGAAACACTTTAGGCAAAAAGAACGCACGTGTCTCGCACGTGGAAATTGTAGCTAAAGACCCGCATACCATACTTGGCAAATGTATCTTTGAAGCGGTCGATTAGAACGACATAATTAGTCCTAATTACAGTCATTAGGTAATTACGGTCAAGTCAGCAAGCAAGAGATGGCAACTTTACACCTCCAACCCAACGCTGTGATTCGTCCACAACAAATCACGGTAAGTGCAGGCCACTAGTGATGCATATCACCAGGAACGCTGTACAGAAGGCAAAGAACAATCTCCAACCCTCTGAGCACAAACACATCACCGCACTTTGGCTGCACTGCACAACACACCAACACTGCACAACACATTTTACACACTGCCACCTCTGCACACTGCTGCACTCTTCTGCACATTGCTACACACCACTGCACTCCACAACACCACTCCACATCCACAACACGGCAACAGGACCATCTCAATACGAAACGGCCCCACTGACACACCAAATACGACACACCAATTTTACACTCTGCAGCACTCAGGAAACTCTCTCTTTAACGAGCAATCCATCCACTTATGCTTACAACACACCACAAGAAAGCCTTCAAAAAAACTTTCTTTTCGCTCCATCTCTTCTCTTGCCACCCTAAACACACCATACCACAAAATACCACACACAACAATCCACCTCCCTGGATCCAACTCAAAAGTACTGTTCACCACTGGAGAAAACACATTTTTGCCATGGCAAACCCCCCTACACCTAGCATTAGGGCGTTTGTCCCCCTTTCCCCAGCAAAAAAGTAAACATGCTACACATATCCAAACAATGCTAACAATAACACTGTAAACCTTGCATGTTAACAACCACAAGAACACTTCGTCAGACACAGAATTCAAAAACACTTTGGGAGAAGCAAGCACACACTGCAGCTTGCGAAAAGCATTCCCACAGCTACTGCCCCCTCCCACTTTGTCTGGTGCCCCTTTGTTCACACTGACAGCTAAAGGCAATACCAACTTTGCATAGTTATTTAATATGTGCAAGCCATCACCAGTCAATCCTAACCTAGACTCGACTTTTTTCTTCGTGTTTATAGCCAGTAAAGCAGATTTTGCTTCCACTTTCACTACAACTAGGCACCTACACTTTTGCTTTACCCTTGCAGACAGAGGGCCACCAATAGCTTCCTCGTTTACTTGTCTGCTCGTGACATTCCCCGGTTTCCCTCCTGAATCCCACTCCTGAGATCGCCTGTATAACTCTTTACCTTTCACTCCATTCTGTCCTTCCACTCCCATGACATTAACTCCAACCTCATTACTAGTAGTAACTTGTGCAAACTCATCTTTCCTTCTTTCCATCTACGATTTCCCTCTTTAACCTCACCTTACTTCCGTGAACTAACTCCACTGGAGTGAAGTTTGCCGTCTCACAAAAAGTAGACGTACCTGTAAACTTACCACTTGAACAAATCACTAAGCTTTCATTTACTACCGTGTGTGAGTTAGCCTCCCCGACAGCAACTGCTTCAGGATCCTTAGTCGCCCTATCACAAACCTTTAAGACATGCGTATTTCCGTCAGACGCCACTTTGAAAGGCTTTACGAAATCCACTACCACCTTAATGAAAGGCTCTGCCACAACCGGAACTAAAATCATTTCGTCCTCTCCCTTCCTCACACCTTTTCTATATTGCTTACAGATTTCACACCACTCTACCCAATTTTTACATTGTGCACACATTCTTGGCCCATGCAATACTTCTTGCAACCTGGCAATGTTCGTTTCCGTGGCCATGTGCCCAAAATAGGCATTAACATGTGCCATCCTTACCAGTTGCTCCGTAAGCATTTTTGGTACCACTACCTGGTCACACATTTTGGTGCCATTTGCTGCCCACCATTTCTTACTTACGTCATCATCCTTCCAAAAAAAAGATGTACCTTCAATGTCAGCTGCCACTCGACATCCCTCCAACCCAGGATCAAGCACCTGCCTTTGCATTAAAACTTCAGCTTTAACAGCTAACAAGTCTTGAATTCCTGCTGTCAACAAACCTACATTTTCTTTCCCTGCAACCATTTTACAAATTTCCGTACTCCTTACAGAGTCGGCCACAACACTAGCTTGTTTATTGACTGAAACGTGTTGTGACTGGACAACTGTATCATTTTGTCCAAGCCCATTATCTTCGACCTTGACACTAATTTCAGCAATTACCTTATTTTCACTTGCAACATTTCCAACACTTTCCCCCGTTTCCTCACCTTCAACTTTAAAAAAACCATCCAATACATCACCATCAATAAACTGATCTGCAGCCTGCTTTTCGTTACTTTCCTTTCCATTGATACCCGTCTTCGACCTAGCTATCGCAGTCCGTGTTTTGTTTACCTTTGTTTCAGTTTTTTGTAGCTTTTCGTAAGACTTTTGGCTAAGCAGAAAGTCGTACGTTTCGTCCTTGAAAAATGGCGACACGCCGCATTCCAGCATAATGTAGCCATCTTCCGTTGCCAATTTTACCTTTGCCACCGGAAAGTCTGTTACGTTTTGACTTACAACTGACGACAAAACAACTCGTTTCCCTGTGAACGAACTAGGCTCTACCATTTTACTTGAAACCACATCCATAAATGCACCTGTATCAAGCAAGTAACTACCAGGCTTTCCATTAATCGTACATTTCTTACATAACTGGCTTTCCACCGAATGTGTACCAGTTTTACCTTTAAAGGAGCTAACCTCCTTTCCACCATGTACACTAGGAAATTGAGTACATACATTTCCCACTGAGGCTTTGGTACCATTGTTGGGACAATCCCTTTTCAAATGCAAGCTCGAGCTACAAATGTAGCACTTACGTGGCTCGTCCGCCTTTAAAGGCGCTCTCCTACCAGACTGAGTATTGTCGTTAGCTTGCGGCCTTGCTTGCGCATTGTAAGCCGAAGCTGTAATACCATTGCTCGTACCATTATTACCTGAACCATTTCTAGTACCACTATTGCCATTGTTACCATTACCATTGTTACTGTTCCTATAGTTACTAGTACCATTCCCTTGGTTGCCTCCACCATTTTGCGAATTACCACTCCCTCCATTGTTTCTGTTACCTTGACTACCTTGGTAACCATTACCATTCCGATACCTGCCGCATAACCATTACCATTGTTACCTCCTCCACGGTAATTATTTCCGCCCTGTGGTCCGCCTTTTCCATTGTCAGAACCACTCCCCTGTCTTAGAACTGCTTCTTGGCGATTAGCGCAGTAATCGTCTGCAAGTTCAAAACAGACTCTTGTTTACCCTTATCAATAAGCCAATCCTTAAAATTACTTCCCACTCCATAAGTTTCTTCCCTTTTTCGTCTTATTTGCTCCACCTGTAGCCTCATGTTTTTAATTCTAGCCTCCCCTTCTAAACTCATGTTTTTAATTCTAGCCTCCCCTTCTAACCTTATTTTCATAATTTCCGCCTCCTTCTCCAACTTTTCTCTTTCCCAAGCCTCTCTTTTCCTCCTTAATTCATCAGCAAACCTTTTATTTCTCAATTCAAGCTCCCTAGCAAATTTCCTTTTATCTACTTCTACTTCTGCCTGATGTTTCTTCTTAACCTTCTCTCGTTCCTCTCTTTCTAATCTTAATTCTTTCACCTGCAATCTTATTTTGTTTAACTCTGCTTCAAAAGCTAACCTCTCTTTTTCGTCCTGCTTTTCTCTTTAACTCCCTCTCCTTTTTTTCACTTATTACTATTAGCCTCCTCTACAGTTTCAATAGCTGCTTCAAGATCATCCACCAACAAAGTTCCTCCCTCCAACTCACCTTTAAACATAGGCAGAATTTCACTTTTTCACTCAGGCGCATGCAACCCTAATTCCTCGCACACAGCTTCCAAATCAACCACAGTTTTATCACTAAGCAACTCCATTGTAAAATTACTTAATCACCTAAGTAACCAACAATCAAAAAATAGCACCAACACGCACAACAGTTCCCGCAAGCTTTAAACAACACTTTTTTCCCAAACGCCCTAATACCAAGGTGTAAAAAAAAGTTTGCCACAGCTCACCTGTTGCCGCGTTGTGGAGACGCTGCCAAGACGACTTCTACATCCAAACTGACGAACCCAGGCTTGCACTGACGATGACTTCAAACTCTTTCGCTTCTTCCATTACCGGAATTCGCCGAAATCTTCCCTCTCACACGACGAAGTGCAGCATTACCGCCCACTCTCGCTGATCGGAATGTTCTCCGTCCCTCGTCCAGTCGCAATCTTGTCTGCCAGCTCAGCTTTTCCGTCTCTTGGCTCGTCTTTCTTGCACAGCAGGAAGCCCCTTTAATCTTCCTCCCACGATGGTTGCCGCCAAAGTCGAAATTCTGCCATGGAAAGTGAACCCACTGAGTTGGAGAAGCTCACCACTACCATCTAAGTTGACATTACCGCCGACTTTCGATGCAGCTGTGTCCCTTTAACGTGAAAGTCCGGATGTAAGCCCAAACTGCTGGTTTCTTCGACGTGTAAGCCCAGCTTGACCGCTGTCACCAATGTATTTACTTTACACTTGATGCAGACGCAATTTGCTTCACCATTGCCAATGTAGACAAAAAGACAGCACCCTGACCGTTGAAACTCGAACAAATCGACATGAAATCCAGCTGCTTCCTCGACGTGAAAGTACGGCTACACCGCTGCCACCAATGTAATTTCAAGGGTTCACTGCAGAGTTGTTAAATTCAAACTTCTTTACTTCCTCCTTAGACATAACGCAATTTACAAAAATAAACATTTAACAATCCGCACATGAATCGAGAAATTGTCCAACAAGACAGTTCGTGCATAGAGTTCTGTCCTTGTTGCGTTCTTGTTGGGAAAGACCTCTCTTCGCGCCAAACCATCTTCAATATATGGGCTCGTTCACGCTACAAAATATGGAAACACTTTCGGCAAAAAGAACGCACGTGTCTTGCACGTGGAAATTGTAGCTAAAGACCCGCATACCATACTTGGCAAATGTATCTTTGAAGCGTTCGATTAGAACGACATAATTAGTCCTAATTACAGTCATTAGGTAATTACGGTCAATTCAGCAAGCAAGAGATGGCAACTTTACACGTGTTTTTTAGTATTCCAGGAAATTAAACCAGAAAATTTTGTAGCAGTAAATAATTTCTGCAAATTGTAGAAATTGAACGATTATTTTTCCTTTGTGACCAACACAGGATTTTATGAGTCATTGGGGTAAAGGTGGAACCAGAACAAGTTTGTGTACCAGGCTCAATAAATTTGTTGTTTACGGGAGTGGCTAGATTTCCCTCCAGGCCTTTGACCACGCCAGTCCGCCACTGAGTCAGTTTTTCATCGTTACTGCTGCTCACTATCTTCTTTAGTAGTTCACAGTGTTAGGTCATATTAGTTACGGAGTTTGACTAGACTCTTTCTCAAATTAAAAAAAAAGGACCTGTTTAACGTTAAACTTACTTTTTCCACTAACCTTTTTTTTTTTAGTTTTGATTTAAATGTGATTGCCCGTGAAACGTTACAATGAAATTTTTGTTCAAAGATAAAAAGTTTAAAAGCTCTTGCATCTGATTAACTTTTAATATGCTTCAGTCGAGCAAAAGATTAGTATTAAAAAACGCTAACTAGTCCACTTGCTGAGGGTGGTTCTGTGACCATTTCAATGTATGGAGAATCACTCAAGTGGATCATGTAGGTAACCTGTCCAATATCAAAATGCGCCAGGGTGATAACCTGTCCACGTGGCATTTGGCCGCCAAAAAACGGATTTTTCCAAATAATGCCATAAATACTAATATTTTAAAAGGACAATGTGAAGCAAAGTTGTAGAAAAAGTAATTTTAAACAACTTCCCAAGAATGATTTTTCTTGAAAAAATGAATAGTATAGACGCTACAGCTGTTTTTAAAAGTAAAATACAGATATTTGGTGTATTACATGCATTTTCACCACTTATACATTACTAGGACATCTTCAAACGGCTATAGCTCGGCCCCTATTTAAGTTACCTTAATTCTTTTGACCTTGCTGAAAAGAACACATTTCGGCCTTTCCATCTAGCCTAGTTGTAGCGAGCTAAGTTAATTAGACAGATAACAGAAGTATTTTGAACTAGATAAACATTAATACTGGACAGGTTAACTAACGCCCCACTTTGTTGATTGTATTTCTAAGCGGTTATAGAAACCGATTTCTTTACATAATTTATTGCAAAACTTTATTATCTTAATATATAGGATATATAATAATATATAATTATATTAATAATAATAATATATAATTGAAAATAACGAAATATTATGAATTATTACATAATAATTCGCAATTTTTTTTTATTCTCACATGTGAAACTGACAAGATCATCAATTAATCCTATTAATCATCCTATTAATCTAAAAAGATCTTCCCAGTAAGGAGATATTGTTGATACATGTATTATATGTCAGCAAAATACCTGCGAAACTGTGACGTCAACAAAAACCGGCTGCCAGCGCATCAGAGACGCTGCAGAACTTCACGAAGATCATGTTCTTGCGCTATTAAAAAAACCATTACAGGTGATCTCTTCTTTTATCATGTGAACAATAATTGTTATAAATTATATACTCATAAAGCACAGCTAGAGAAAATTTCCAGCTCAAAACGAAGGAAGATCGAAGTCTATGTCAATCTAGAAGATGCTGGCAGTAGTACTAGCTACACACCCTGCTGTACGCGATCAGGTGTGCCTGCTTGGACTCTCCCAAGTCAAAAAGAGCCGAATAGGTTAAAAATATGTGTTATGTGCGGATAAATGGAGTTTTCTGGCTAACGTGAAAAGTACAGAATTTGTGAGGAAGGGAGCGCATCAAAACCTTTAATGGCAGCCAAGAACTCTCGGGACAAGTCTACACAAGAATTGCTGATCTGACAAGTGTGAAAAGTGTATTTGCAGCTGACCTATATTGTCAAGTAGGGTGTATTACCAGTTACCTTATTCGATATGATCAACAAGTAACCCGAATTGAAACAAAATATTTACTGAAGTCTTTGAGGAAATGAAACATCAATTAAAGAGTGGCGTCGCCTTTGTTTTATCAGATGTTACAGAGAAAATTAATGAGGACGTAAAAGTTAAACTTAGAGCTGTTAAATTCCAACTAGAAAAGACATTTGGTGAAGAGATTAAATTTCTTAGTCCAGTTTAGTCAAAGGTTCTGGAAGAAGGATTTCGGAAGGGTCTGGGCCACCTTGGAATAGAGGCTCAGGACAACCAGAAAGAGATGGGTCCGGTGAAAAATAAGAATCCTGGTCGTCGCCTGCGGAAGCATCAGGTGGTGGCACGAGGAGCGGAGGTGGGATGGTAGGAGCGACGGATGGTCCTGCTTCCGCCACGGAGGGGCAGTGTCGTTTAGAAACAGAATTTAATCAGGACGATGTGTAGTCCATTGTGGGAATGTGAGTAATCCATGAGGGAATGTACTTGCGATGATGTAAGTGGTTTGGTGGCACGGAGGACCGCGGGACATAGGTGCCGAATGTTGAGAGGAACGTGAGGACAAGTCCAGAAGTGTCAAGTGAGGACTCACGGAGGAGACCAACTTGGCCGCAACCTTCTGTGCTTCAAGTTGAAGTTTAACGCAGGCATATCGTTCCTTTGTGCGAGTAAGTTCTTCTGAAAGGGAACGTAAATCCCGTGCCGGAGGTGGTTGGCTACATGGGATGGGAGACACGGCTGCGGTGTCGCAAGGAGAATGATTCGGAAAGGAGAGGATTCGGACGCGGAAGGGGCTCGAAAGAATCCTGTTCTGTTGTTAGATCAAGAATTTCTACGTTTTCAGCAACAGGCGGAACGTGGATTGGCGATGCGGAACGATGAGTATGGGAGAACGAATCATCCCTAGGCGTCCCCTTAGTTCGAGGCATCGCAGTGCGGAGGCGGTAGCGGAGGGTGAACGTAGGAAGCGAAAGCTTGAAAGACGTTTCACGGAGCAAAGTGAACAGCGTGGTGGCTAGAGAAGAAAAGGTGAGCATTACCGCTCCGCTTCGAATTTTATACGAAGGAGGCTGCGCAGTAGACCTGCGCAGTAGGTAGCTAACCGGAAGGACATCTTCGATTTATTTTCTCTAAAATTGAACAGCATTGGAGAAGTAGAATGCTATTAAAAAAGGTAATGGATATTATCAATGCAACTAGAAACAAAAATTAGCCGGTGGTACCCGGTATTTTGTTTCTATGCGCTGCGAAATACCGGTAACCAGCGATTACAGTGGCTGAATCGAGACATCTTAATTCTTAAATACAAAAAATATGACTTATGCCACTGATTAAGACTTCACAACATGTTTTTTTTTTTTAAGGAGTCAGCCTCTCTTCTTCAGAAAACACACGAAAAAAAAAAAGGAAATAAGTTTAAGGCTACATATTTATAGTCGGTCGGTCGGTTGTAACACGCATTCAAACAACCAGCGCGCATCTACCACTGATCTTTCAGAGTCGACAACGGACGCTATCAGCAGGAGAAGTGATAGACGTAGTGATATTCATCAGTGGTACATTTTTTAAGGAAAATCTCTCGATTGCCAGGGACTCTAGTGCTCGAAGGTGAGCCCCCTGTGTAGTGTTGGAACTTAGTAGAGACCTGTAGCTTCACTCCAAGCGATCTCATGTTCAAACTGGACGAGAACGTGACAAGACTGGAGAAAGGCCATAAGCAGGCGTGCGAGATACAGTGTTGCAGACGCCGAGTCTCTGTGCACTGGAAGGAAGCAACTTGATCTTTGTGTTCGCCAAGTCCAGCTCGAAGCACTGTCTGGAGAATGTCAGGTGCAGACGGGATGTTTCATCAGTGAATCTGGCCGTTGTGGCTTGATGTTCAGCTGAACGAGCAGATAAGTGACGAATGAAGTTGATAATTGGGCTGAGATTTTCATCAAGCTGATGAGAAGTCTTCGACAGAAGGCGGGTGGCCACGATTCCACAGATTAAAGCATCAGTTTGGGCGTATTATTGGAATATTTTGCCAAACAAATAGCGAATACAGCATCATTGTGTCCCACGGATGCATAAAATTCTTACTGGACAAAATTTCCCACAGAATTTTCCTACACATTTTTCAAATTTCCTCAGCCTTTCACCATGTAGGCAAGCCACTTTTTAGTGAATTCCCACAGTTAGCTGAAATTTCCCGCGAACCTCGTTCTAGCGTTCTGGCATATTCTGCACACCACAGTGTCCTACACAGAAGCCCGAAGTGAAGTGAATAAGCAGGGTACTATGCCCAGAATATAAGGGAAGCGCATTAGCGACCCTACGGAGGATTAGCTAACTAATCTTAAAGCAACTTACCGCCTGCCTCACAACACCCACGCGACGATCACATCCGCGTATTTACCGCAGCTAAGGTCAACTGAGACAGTAGCTTCGTTCCTCGCAACGAAAACGTAGCTACTGTCTCAATTGGCATTGCGCCTAATAGTTCAGCCAGCGTGAACCTATTGATTGTGTTGTCACAAATCGGAATGATTCTCGCATTTTAAAATCACAATTTATAATTTTCTAGGCTAGTGTCTTATAATTTTGCTTCGGCGATCTATTGGAATAATTAATTTTAATTTTTACCGCATTAGTCTATTAGATGTTAGATCTCATGGTAATTATTAGAAAATTAGTAGATGTACACACAAAGATGAAACGTCCTGAGTATTGTACGCGCGCAATGCATGATTTAGTGACGGGTCGTTAGTAAATAAAGTTCCATTACATTCAACAGAAAATCTCCTAGACGCCACATTTAAAAAAGGATTTTTAGCAAGGGAAAGACTAACGGTAAGGAAATAAGACCTTTGGGGCCCTACTTGATGTGGAGGATCGAGAAAAATGGCGCTGGGAGGTATTTCCTTTTTAAGAGATTTAAAACAGGGCGAGTTTTAAATTGCATCGGGCATTAATAGTCAAACCAGAGTGATTTACGCCCATACTTATGGTTAGTATTTTGCAGACAGAAACACTTACAGCATGGGAACAAATATCAGTGCTGTCACAATCTAACACCCTCAACGACACTAATCTTCGTGGATTATAATCGCTGGCCATATGGCAGTTTCAACAGCAAGGCATGCCCCTCATGAACGCTACGAATCCTAATTACACCAGCATTGACCACCTCTTGAGACCAGAGCTTGAAAGGAAGCTCAACTGGTAGTGGAGAGCAGAAGAACTGCGATGCTCTATAGAGATCATTGGTGCACACATTGATGAAATATATTAAAATTTGTACGCTCCATGTGATTATCAATGTTTCTTATTCCAGCAGACTTTTCTTCTGATGACGGTTGACCTGATGCCAAGTGGATAGTACCAAAACATTCTTGAGCATAAACTGAATTTTTCAGCAAGTTTTTTTACCATTGAAAATTCAATGAACACGTTGAGGTTAAAAGTTTGTGGTGTTTGTGTGAATTTTCCAGTGTCACCTAAACTGCTAGCCACAGTAAACACTGGTTACCAGTATTCTCAACCCAATGAATCTACTTTGGCCAGTGATGTAATGTTTTTAAAATGTGACAGCAAAGTTTCAAACTGTACAACTTACTGTTTATTATTGTAGCAACCTACAAAAATACTTGCAAGTCTTTTTTGTGTAAAATAATTATTCTGTATGCATAACCAAAGAATTATCCAAACATTATATATGGAAATATGTCAAACAGAGTGGCCAACAAACGATTTCCTTCACAAATTTATGCAAAAATGTATAAACAAAGAAAAGCGCATTACTGAAACTTTCAATCGTAATTTCTGAGTTTAATAGGGATGGCAAGAGCACATTTTTAAACCCCATTCGTCTTATTTTTAAGACAACTGGGTCATCGTCAAACAAAATAAATTCTACACTTTGAACCAATGTTCTTTCTGGTGTGATGCAATGTGTTTTCAATACGTCAAAATTGGGTTTGAACACTGTTAGTCAAGCCCTTACAGCCACATTACAATCTTGTCATTATTTTCTTAGTCATACAAAACAAAAATTGTTTAAACAAATTATCTTGCCATCCCTAACATTTAGTAATCAAGAAATTCACTCCGGCCAAAAATAATGGTCAAGCTCTTAAAGACTAGCCAATCACAACTATAACAGTCGTGTTGACTGTCTACACGTGGATAAAACTTATCAGCCTTTATGATCAAACACTGGCAATAACCAAACCGTTTTTAAACCCCCGACACCAAAAATATACAATTCCTATTCACCAACCCATCATTTTACGATTAACATCAAATGAGATACAACGATAACCAGAAAGAAGTCAATGCACTGGAGGAAATACACAGCGCTTCACTTGTTTTCAAATATTGCATTCACAACACAACTTCTTTTTAAAGGTACACATTTTTTAAAGAGAAAACTAGCTTGTTCAGTGCTGCACCAATACTTTCTATTCTTTATCTGAAACCTGTTAAGTCCAATACTAACACGAAAATTTCGTCTTGTGATGAATGCCCAGCAAGTATATTATTCGCTTCAATTATGACTGGCTTCAGACTAGGGTATTTAAAATTAACTTTTGAGCCAGCTGGTTGCTCTACTGGGTCTTTTAGAGAGGGAATCCAGAATCCCCCCCCACTTGAGAACTGTGGGGGCTACCTAACTGAGATTAGCACTACTCAAACGCTATAAGAAGTTACGATCTGAGTGTATATCGGGGCTGTCAAAATCTCATTATTATAATCAGAATTGGTACAGCTCTGCGTGCGATTTCCTCACATAGCGATACAGTTATACGAACCAAAATAACATCCACACCGATACTAGCACAAAACAAAATTACCTAAAATGGTGGCCACACAAAAACAATAAATTTTGATTTACAATGAGGTCTACATGCCAACTACCAGAATAACATGCTATGAGCTCACTTTTTGTGTGTCAAAATGGTTCGGGGTTGCCTTGTTAACCCATACATCAACTAGGCTATTCCCAGTGGGAAAGGTTCTCCACTTTCATGTGTGTTCACAAAACAATGGGAATTGGCTCCGTTCTGTATCCTTTTTTTTCTCTTTACCTCATAACAGTTTGAGCTAAAACTTTTTTGGCCTAATCACTACAACATTTACAACTAATGACAAATGGAAACAATTGCCAGTCAGTATTACAGACACGAGCAGCAAGGTAAAAAAATTTACAAAAAGGAATGAATTGTCAAGAAAATAGTTGTTTCTATAAAGATGCTAAAATTACAGTTACATTTGATTGAGATATTACAGTTCAACAATGGGAAAAAAAAGATTAAATCAACCCTATACTCTTAAAAAATACAAACATTTGCAGAATTTACACATTTAATTCTTAGTGCAGATTATGCACAGTTGCCTACTGCCAAGTGATATGAGACAAGTGTACGTAATACATGTATTGCAAGAGATTCTAAATTATTAGGTTAAACAACTCCTTCCCTTAAACAATTTAATACTTATAAAATGATTATATAAAATTATTACAAGAACTTAATCTAACTGGTTTAGACATTTGCTTTCCAGGAAGAATGAAGGAAAATGGGGATATTATTACATCAGTTCCCTCATATTAAACCAGCCCAGTTACACCAAAATAAGTTTGCATTATAACATTGTATTTGCTGGAGTTTCAAAAAAAGGTGGAAGAGAGCAACGAACCCTAAACAATTCTGAAATCTTACAGAGTACAAAAGGACTATCCCTTCTCTTAAAAAACGATACACCGCATTTTAATAGGAAAGCAATTGTTTAAATAATTTTACTGTATAATTGTTTATATGCGCTATTTTTATCTTTAATTATGATAGGCATTAAACAATTACGAAAACTTAACAAGATTGTTAAAGGACCTATTTACAACCTGAAATGTTACCCAACAACACTTTGTCCCCTGATGCAGCGAATAATAAACACTGCAAAGGCTTCACCATTTTGTGCTGTCAAGTGATTTATTTTAATTTTGCAGCCCTACATACCACACATTTTTGTTGGCAGAACTGCTGTCTGCATGTAAACAACTAACACAGTTTATGATCTCCATAGCTAAACAAAATGACATGCACCAAAGGCAGACAAAGTCAGAGAAAGTATCAAATATTATCAATGATTCTACAAAACCCACTGGTGCAGAATCAGAAATAGTGAGGGATATTGCCAGCGATTCTACCAAACCCACTGGTGCACAATCAAAAACAGTGAGGGATATTATCAATGATTCTACCAAACCCACTGGTCCAGAATCAGGAACAGTGAGGGATATTATCAATGATTCCACCAAACCTACTGGAGCAGAATCTGAAACAGTGAGGGATGTTAGCAATGATTCTTTCAAACCTACTGGTGTAGAATCAGAAACTGTGGGATTCTACTGAACTCAATGGTATAGAATCAGAACCAGTGAGGGATATTATCAATGATTCTACCAAACCCACTGGTGCAGAATCAGAAGCAGTGAGGGATCATTATTAATAAATCTACCAAACCCACTGCTACAGAATCAAACAGTGAGGGATATTATCTATAGTCCTACCAAACTCATGGTGAAAAATCAGGCACAGACTCCACTCATTAATATTATGGATCGGCACTAGAAATGCATAATGTTTACTATAATCGAATGAAAATTTACTGCCATCTTAACCATATTTCATCCTAGGTTTAAGACAAGACAGTTTAGGCAAATCCAAATTTTTTTGCTAACAGTGAGACCAATCAAATTATCAACTGAACTTTCATAAATTGTCAAAATTGACAAGATTGTGCTTCCATACTTACTATAAACTGTATTGACGATACACTTGATACTTTCAACATTTTTGGGGGACAGCAGTGGTTTGTTTACAAATATTATTTCTAAGCTAAGGTATCAGCCAGAAGACAAACACCAAAAATAACAATGCTCCAGCACAACTGTCATAAATTATATGTTGCCAAACATTTCAGGTTTATCAAACTGTGTATGGGATATTTTTTAGATGCAATTATTTGAAAAAGTGTACATGCTTGGGATTGGCCTACTGTACGAAAAGAAGTTCTTTACCGTATCATAATTTTAATAACAAATGGGATAGAAAGTGTTAGAAGAGTGCAAAATTGAATGCATCGAATAATGCAGCCCTCAATTCAGCATAAAATTGCAGTTTCAACCTGCTACATTAGTCACTATGCTACTTTCATAGTGAACCCTTTTTAAAACTAGTGGAAATAAAATGCAAAACCCAAGCAGCGTACAAATGCAATTTCACTCTTAACAAATTTTGACCAACAAAATACTGTTCACTTCATATGAACTCGTTACCATGTTTGTAAAAAAAAAGTGTTAGGTAGGAGTTTTTAATGATTATGTAATATTACTGCAAAGCACAATATGTCAAAAGGGTAGGCATAAAAAGATTTAAAATGGTCACTGATGTCAATCAACGACTGACTACTGACACATTGTATCCTTCCTTTACTGTCGTAGTAACCATTTAATCTAAACTGCAATGCCAAATGGCCTGAACACAGGACCAGTTTAATTCATCACTTTCTTTTAATAACCCAGTGTTCAGCCGAACAGATTTTAAAAAAGAATGTTTCGCAGGCATCGACGCAACTTTAAAAAGCGCCGAATTTTTGGATTGGTTCAAGGAGACTTTTCTTGGGTGCAAATGCCAATGATAGGAGAAAGCTTCAGTTATTTAGTGAAAACAATTTGTCAAGGTTATTTTTTAAACTGCATAGTGTTATTTTTCAGGTTTGTGTGTCCCAGAAACAACTTTGAACTACTGTATGTGGGGACTTAGGTAGCATTTCCATCAAAATATAATGTGTGTGCATAAAATTGTAACAGGAAAAAGAACACAAATGAAGTATGAACCACTGAATCATTCAAAACTATAATTTAGACAAAAGTCTGTAGTGGCCATAAACGTACATCGGAAGTAATTTTTATTTCCTATTTTTTTTTTTACCTTTTTTAAACAAAAAGACTCGTTTAAATTGTACGTTGTTTTTATTTCCAAAAAGGACTACTTCTTCTTGCCACTTGCTGTTGCAACAGATCTGCTTCGGAGGTCCTTCTTGGTATTTTGGTCAACTTCAGGTAGCAAACTTACATCGTCTTCTTGACTGGGTTTGCCTGTAAAAGATAATGTGATACGTACAATAAAGAGCTGCCCTAGAGCTTATCAATTCACACATTTACAATTCACACTTTGTGCAATCTAGAGGAGTAAATTATTTGCTTCTTGGTGGTTTGCTTCATATTTTACAGTCGGAAGATTTAACGCTGCGACGAGTCTAATGGTAGTTTATTGGCTACGTAGGGGAGGGGGGAGGGAAGGTTTGCAGACAGCTCGGATCCACACAGGCACGTTGACCAAAGTCCAAGATCATGAACTCCAAGAGCCAGCAAAATAGCTAAGCTCATCTTGGTCAATGCCGCTCCTACACCCCTTCACCACATGGTGGGTGGTCGGGCCACGCATTACTAAAGGTTTGCAATCTTCCACTGTAACCAAATGTAAACATCCAGTTCTCACCCATGATTGCATTCAGATTTCGCGTACTCTTCCCTAGCAGACCTGATTTAGTTTTCAGACCAATTAATAAGAAATCTCCCCCCCCCCCCCTCCCTTTCCTTCACATTCTAGTTGCTTAACGCCCTAATGTCACAGCAGGCAAGCTACTTGAGTGAGAACCAGGAACTGAAAATACTGTGATACACAACTATCCGACAGGGTGATTCGCAAAAAAATGCACAACCCGAAATTTAAAAAATACAAAGCGCAAATAGGATCACTTTTTTTTTTTTATCCAAAAGTCAATTCAGATTCCCAAAAAGTGGGTTCTATT
>JAHWFP010242239.1:39343-65309 GCA_023313725.1 Lithobius niger
TACTTTCGTTCAGTAAAGCCAAGATGCACTAAGGCTGCACTGATCCCAATACTTGATCTGGTCGGTTGCCGATAATTCAGGAATCGGTATCGGATCGATATCAGCACCTTTCGCCAAAATATCTATAACTCTAGAACCTTTCGAGATTACGACTTGCGGTTTGCTTAGGAATTCAAAGAGTATCTTCCTAGCTATCTTTTAACTGTTGGTTACTATTTGGAAAAATTGTATTTTAATAACTATTGGACTTTTGAAGAAAACTACACCAATGATAAAAAATTAGGGATTAAAATATGGATAATTGTATCAGTACCAGTATCGGAAAAATTTGTAACACTGGATCGGTATAGGAGCCTCCATACTATTTACTATAAGCCTAGTGGTCATGAAAAACTTGGTTCAAGTTCGTACTATGGAACATGACGAAATTCCGAAATTGTCAATTCACCAAGTAATCTGGCACAGCGGTGGAAGCCACCCACAAGGCACAGCCCAACCGAAGAACCGGACAACCGAACGCTGCGAGCAGGAGAGGAGCGGCTTTCGTTGCAGGCGGAAGCCGCTGTGAAAGAAGACAGCGAAAGAAGATTTTTGTGGAGATCACGGCGCGAAAGACGGCTGGGTGACAACATCCCTGACGGGCCAGATTGCAGAGACTGAAAGCTGACAATAGCAGCAAGCATTAGGAGGAGGCAAAGAAGCAGTTAAGGGCGGAGAAGGACTCTTCCTGGAAGGTGGCTTCGGGGCGCCTCTTGCTTTCACCTTGTTTAAAATATTGAAGTCTCTTTCACCGAAAGGTGGGAAAGGTGGGATGACACCTTTCGCCCTACAGGTTCTTTTATAAAGAGGAAAGCGTGCATGCGCACTTCGGGTTAGGCAGCTGGCTGGATTTAGATAAATCATCAAGTGGGAAACTAGCATATTCGAGAATAAGAATGCTGAATTTACAAGTAATGCATATTTTCTTTTTTAAACTTAAACAAAATAACCTAAACAATGTCTCACTATCGGTTTACAGTAAATATTTAAATGTGTAGCTGGAAAGTTATTGTGGTTACTTTTATATGGTTAAATTTTGATGTCTACAACAGGTCTAACCACGAGTTCATATATTGTCAATTATTTAACAAGTTTGTTATTAACTCTGTCTTACCTTCATCTTTTCTAGAACGTTTTTCTCTTTTGACAACAGGTCTCTTCTTAGTAGTACCCAAAACTGCCGCCCTTTCACGCATTCGCTTTAAGTGGAATGTAATGAAGTTCCACATCATCCAGGCTTGTAACAAGCAAACTGCTGCAAGACAGTTGATACTAAAAAAAAAAAATTAAAGGTGAAGTAGTCAAATTATTATATCAAATGTAAGCATAATGACAGGGCTTCCATGCCTCGGATCCAAGTAAATTAAAACCGGTACAAAGGCTCTTGTTTGAAACTTGAATATGGATTTCATTAAACATGGTAGTATATGCTGTCGAAAAGGGATGTAGGTTCCTCCATCTTCAACATAAGCTGACGAAATGAATCCTATACTAATGATCACACAGTTTAAAAGACAACTCAAAAATTATCTGTTCCAACTCATGGTCATCCCCACAGCTTGTAACCGAAATATAATCCAAATTGTTTTCCAATACTGTAAAAGCATAAGATTGGCTGCTTAAGTATGATTTTAATTGAAAGTAAATTTATTTGAGATAAAATGATGATTCTACCAGAGAACTAGTTCTCGCAGGAGAATCACAGTGAGAGTAGAATCCGACGTAAATGTGTTACAATGAGGGATGTCCCTTTTGCAATCGGCACCTTTTATCTTACTTACCTGCATACAAATTAATTCTTAATTTATGCAAATTTACGTCACTTCCGGCCGCTTCCTCCATCTGCCCCACATGCTTCATCTCCAATGAGTTTTGCAGCTACTGGCACGTAGGCTACCCGCGCCAGGGAGGCTGGGGAGGGGGGGGGGGGGGGCTGAAAGTAACAGTTTTGTCGGATTCTACTTAGAGAACTGTGCTTCTCCTGCGAGAACTAGTTCTCTGGTAGAATCATCATTTCTCATTCATAGCATCCTCCTAACTGTGTTACAATGTGGGAGGATTACAAAACGTGGCGCAGCGCCAGTCTCTTACCTCAAATTAGATCTTGCCCTGCGCCTGCATGGTTTGCAGAATCCTCCCGGCTAGCCCGGGCGCCACTTCCTTGTCGTAGTGTGTGGCCAACACTGACGGCGAAGACCAATTTGCCAGCGACACAATCTGTGCGGGCAAAGCACCATATCCCGCAGCAGCCGAAGCCACCGCCGACCGCACCGAGTGCGCATGGAAATGCTCAGTGTCGATGCCCGCCGAGCGAAGGACCGTGCACAGCCACCTCGCCACCGTTTGCGAGCTGACATGGCGGTGCAGGTACACATAGGACAGGAACGGTTCATAGGGTCCCGCCCCCGGGTCGTGCGGCGGCTGAACTAGCAGCGGGACCGTGCGGCGGATATAAGCCCGGACTCAACGCACCGCGTCCAGGTCCTTTTCCGGATGCCGAAGCAGGCGCAAGACAATATATGGCACCCCATCTCGCGCCGTCTTGTGGTGCCGCACCACGAAAACAGCCTCCTCGTCCTGGACGTCACACCACTTCAAAGACAACTGGGCGAACTCACTTGCCCTACTACCAGCTGCCACGGCCAACAACATAACAGTCTTTAAAGTCAAAAGCTTCAGGGTCAGACCATGCAGGGGTCGCAACGTGCACAAGTAGCGTGCCACAACGGCCAGATCCCATATCATGACGTAGCAGGGCCGCGGGGGCCTCTTCTGAAAGAGCCCTTTCACAAAACGACGCACAAGCGGTTGTCGTGACAGCGTCACGCCATCAAAACCCGCATGCCACCTAGAGATCGCCGCTAGATACCCGATCACACTACGGAACAGCAAACCCGACGAGAAAAGTTCTGCCAGAAAGTTGAGGCACCCTTCCACCGGTGCCGACACGATCTACACACCAGTCACCACACCTCTTCCACTTCGAATCATACAAACGGCGCGTTGACGCCGCCACATCTGCCAACACAACCTCCTTTGCACACAGACACCACCTCCAGCTGTCCGCAACACCACTGGAACCAGTCACAATGTCACTGGGAGGGCTCCCCTGGGACAGCCCCGTGCACACACCCTTGTGCCATCAACGTCCATAACCGAAGAAAACAAAACTAAAACGGCCCCTGTCCACTGCCCTGGCAGAAGACGGCCCCACACACAACTGGGCCTTCACCAACCGCCACTCCTACCTCTGGGCCGCCCCCACTGGCCCCGGCGAGCGGGGTACCCCTTCGGTGGCAACACACTCCGGCACGGAGTAACTGACGCCCGCCTCGTCGCCGTGGCTTCCTGCTGAGCCTGTTTCAACAATTCCTGTAAAGGAGCACCAAACAATTCCGTCAGTGTCGGTTCTCGGGCGAGCAACTCCGGCCGAACCTCCTCCGTGAAGGCTAACTTCAAGCGATCTCGACACGTCCTGTTCATGAACAGCAAAGCCTGGAGTTGTAAGATAGTGGCGTCGACTAAAACCTGAGACAGCTGGCTCTGCCACGAACTTCCGTAGTCCACAGGCGAAATCGCGCAAAATTGCGGTGCACGCAACATCGGTGGTTAACACCCCAAAAAATTCCGCCTGGACAGCAGCCATAGCAGCATCCGCACATTCAATGGCTGAACTCCTATCCCTACCCCTCGGTAGGATCAGCGTTTTTGGTGGCACAAATTCCTTTTGCAATGCCGCATTCACCACATATCTATTGCAGATAGCATCCTTTTCCGCCACTGACAATCGTACAGTCTTATGGTTATTCCACCATTCAAGCACATGAGCATCCAAATCCCGAACCGGGCGCTTCTCCACGACAGCCTCAGGAAAAAACGTGCACGACGTTGCAGCCATTTCCATTCCCCTTCGTGGCAGTTTGGCATTGTCAAAATCCCGGGCCTCTCCAGCCCGCTTCTCAGCACGGAAATCTGCGGTTGCATCGTCCAACCTCGTGCTCGATTCCAACCACGCATCGTCACGAGTCGGCCACCGGTAATCTGAGCCAAAATCCTCGTACGGCGGTACATGCCCATCATTAAACGCGGCGCCGGCCGCCATGTTATCAGTCCAAGCACGGTCTTTCCTCCAGCATGTGGAATGTACCGGCTCATGCCACTTGCGGTCTTCCCTCCAGCCTGTAGGGATCGACCGATACAGAAAAATACCGATCCGATCCGATACAGATTTTCCCCTCACACGCCGATCCGATACAGATCCGATACACCGATACAGATATACCGATACCGATTTTTAAAAAAAGTCAATGGGTCAAAAAGTCAAACGCATACTTCATCATTAAGAAACTAGTATGCAAGAAAATTAAATTTCTAATTTTTTTCTCTCAGTGGTGGCATATCCGCAAGTGTACCTTCGACTGTAAAAAAAAAAAACCAGCGTATACTGCAGATAGGCCTAATCCCAAGAAGCCCTGCCCTGAATCTGGCAATGCACACACGTTGAATTCACTAAGTTGCTGTGCAGATGACATCATGGGATACAAGCGATGCTATGCAGGGAAGGTGTCTCACAAGCTAGGTGGAGTAGCCAGCGCGCACTGAAGTTGGTCGTATCGGCTAAAATATCGGTAAATAAACACCGATACAGATCCGATACCGATACACAGAAAATACCGATAATATCTGTAAATACCGATACAGATATTAATATCGGTCTATCCCTACCAGCCTGTGGAGTGGACCGGCCCATCACCATCCAAACGACGCTCTGACAAATCGTTCTCTCTACCGGCTCCAGGATAGTTCACGCGAGGCCTGCTCGCAGTCATCGCATTGCGAATTGCCCCCTGCAATTCCTCACTAATTAATCTTGGCAATGCGGCAAGTGAATCAGACAAACTTCCCCACGGAACTACCGGATTTACCTGACCAGGTAGTACAACGGGCCGAACGTCGCCGCCATCTTGTGTAGTCGGCCCAGTCTCTCCACGCCCGGCGTCCGCCTCACCTGACTTAGGCCTTTTCTCCTTATTAATTTCCGTGTCCTCTCGGTAATCCACTCGCACCGTCTTCTGAGACTTCTCTTTGTTGTCGCTGTCCCTAAGCATCGTTGAAGGCCCGCAATTGTTCCACCAACAAGTCAGCAACACGTTGACACAAACACACGACGATGTCAAAGACACCAAAAAAAATTTCTCGTTCAAATAAACCAGTCAGCAGGGCAGGAAACACGACCGCTCGTGCTGGCGGCAAAACAGACAGTGGAGATGAAGCACGTGGGGCAGATGGAGGAAGCGACCGGAAGTGACGTAAATTTGCATAAATTAAGAATTAATTTGTATGCAGGTAAGTAAGATAAAAGGTGCCGATTGCAAAAGGGACATCCCTCATTGTAACACATTTAGGAGGATGTTATGAATGAGAATTAGTTATTTATCACAAAAAATACCTCTACAACCAGGTATACAACTAAAAAACTATTCCAGGCTCGAATTTTATTTTTAAACTAAGGCTTTCCAAGTTAGGCTAGCTACATCTATGTACATGTCCTATTTTTTAGGACACAGTATTTTAAACACAAAGCATAATATCAAAATCTTACATTAACACTAATTATGCCATTAGTGCTATAGCCATTTTTTAATTTTAAAGAGGAATGACTGCAGGGGCATGAGAGAAACTGTTGATTAAATTGTTGGGCGATAGCCACTCACATATGGTATATGGCAATACCAATTCTGAAGATACCAGTAATATACCAGTATGCATGTATATTACATTATAATATTATGCCAGTATGTGCTAAAATCGCTTGGATTTGGCTATTTTATGCCCGAAATCAATTTAAAACTCTTAATTCCATTTTAAATATCATTACGATTAGTTACGCTAATCTCCCGCTTCCCATATAATTATGGTATAACGGCTATGGCTCTCACCTCACTTCAACCCTGTATCACATGGTACACTTCGGGTTCGATACGAGTGGGGAGGATGGGGTGGGTTCTACTCAAGTTAAGTATTTTTAGGATAGTAAAAAGCCCAAAATATCAGGTAGAGCTTGTTGATTTCGGTTTCTATTGTCTTTATGAAAATATACATTACCTGATTTTTAGCATTCTCCTTCTTTTGCTGTGCATTCTGGAGATTAAAGTTCTTGGACATCTGGTGTCGCTACCCACTGCGCATGCGCAGCATCCACTATATAAACGCAGACGAAGGTTGGTTCTTCATCTGTTCCCCAGTGGCGACACAGATGGGGTGGGGGGGGGGGGAGGGTGGGAGATAGGTAAAGCATATTTTCATAAAGGCAATGGAAACCAAAATCAACCAGCTGTACCTGGTATTTTGGGCTGTCTATGTGCCATGTAAATATCCATTACCTGATTCTTAGCATTTCACAGACCTCGTCAAAGGCAGCGGGCACCACTTAACGGAGCCCCCTAGGGTTGCGCGCCGGTTCCCCAGAAAGACAAGTCTTTGCAAACGATCGGCATTTCTGTAGGTGTATGGAGATCATTTAACTTAAGGGGTTTAAAGTACTCGCTTGGTGACCACGAAGAGACCGATCCGGTACACGCCATCCGCTTGGGCCGACATATCATGCAGGAAGTGAGATGTGAACATTGGGTGTCTCCAGGACGCAGCTTCCATAATGTTGGTAATGGGAACATTACTGTGGTGGGCCAAGAAGTTGAGATAACCCACAGTTCATGGATGGTAACTCGAATCCCATGGTCGGCGCAGTCTATGTCGAGAGCCTTGTAGGCGTCCAAGAAGACAGTCTTTATCCAGGTAGCGACCATGTGGGCCGATGTTTCCCAGGTCGCTGATGCGAAAGAGAAAAGATTTGAGAACGACCGCGTCGCAGAGGCTTGGAGCGTTTAAGTGGTACCGAAAGGCACGAACCAGGCAGAGAGTCTTCTCAGGTCGCCGCCGATAGGAGACAAGGCTGGTATCAGGGGTCGAATTTTAAAATTGTGGACCAGGTGCAAAATTTGCACTCCAGAACTAACTCTGGAGTGCAAAACAGCAACTTGAAGTGCAGTAAACTTACGTAACCACCCCCCCCCCCAATTTAATTCCTACCAAACCAGATGTTAAAAACTTGACCTTTTCCCCAGCATTTGCCCACCTAGTTATTTGCTGGTTCAGCATCATGGTCTGCTGTATTTGTTTCGCTGAAAGTGATTCGAAGTAGGTCACCGATGCAGGAGGACTCACTAGCAGTGCCAGTCTCCCATAATTCTTTTGGCACATGAAAATCCCCATTTAACTTATGCTGTGCTGACAGGGAATATCAGAATTATTGTTAATCTGTGCACAACATTTTTGCACTTTATTAAGCATTGCTCATCCGTCAACAGTACTTAACACTAACTGTACACGTGTTGAGCTGCGGAGAGCAAATATTGCACTCCAGCATGTAAGTTTGAGGTGCAAATTGGTGATTCTAGAGTGCAAATTGCACTTTGCTCCTGGTTATTTCGACCCCTGCTGGTATGCACATGGGGTTGGTTAGGTCGCCAGGTTTCTGGATCTTGGCTCGGAAGGACGCCCGAGAAGTCAGGGAGACCGCAGAGCAATCGTTGTGGAATAAACAGTCGGCGGTGGTTGCCCAAAAGGCCTGTACCTCGCTGCATCGGAAACAGGCGGCTAGGTCCACCAGAAAGACAGTCTTTCGGGCCAGATGATTGAGGCGACAAGAAGACAAGAGGTTCATATGGCGTTGATAGTAGAGATGTGAGGACTGTAGGCAAGTCCCAATCTGGAGAAAGGCGGCGAACCACCGGTCGCTAGAGTTTGACTTGAGGAGAGCGGAAATGCGAAAGTCAAAGACGGTGTTCAGGGTGGACCGGTAGACGATGATAGTGGATCCAAATAAACCTTCATTGAAGAGGTCTGTCAGGAAGAGAAGAAGCTGTGCTAGAGACGGAGAGGCAAGACTGATCTGCTGTGGCATACACCAACGAAAACATCGACGCCAATGGCTGTCGTAGATCTTGTTAGTGGATGAGCGAAATGCCTTATAGGCAATGCGAGAGGCCTGTTCCGAAGGAAAGCTTGTTGCTTCGAGCAGTCTGATGATAGCAGTCACGTGTGTAAGCTGGAGCGTCTGGGGTTTGCGTTGGAGCACGGTCCCCCGACGCTACGACAGCAGATCCGGTATGTCTGGAAGGCATCGAGGAGAGTCTATCAGAAGGTTGAGTAGGAGGGAAAACCAGGCGGCTGACTGGGCCACCTTGTGCAGGGCCAGGGGGAGTAGTCTGGGTGGAGGGAACAGGTAAGCGAAGAGGTGGCTCCAATCCACCGTTAGGGCATCCACTGCCCATGCTTGATCGCCGGGGGACCGGGCTGACAAAGTGGGAGAGTCTGGCATTGAACCTCGTGGCAAAGAGGTAGAGATGCGGTCGTCCCCATAGTTGGAAGAGAGACGTGCAAATGGATATTTTGAGGGACCATTCGCCCGCTGGAGGGGAACGGCGGGACAGGAAATCCACAATCGCATTGTGGTTGACCGGAATGTGGAGCGGTATTAACGCTGTTCCCTAGAGAATGCATAGGACGAAGATATCTGAGCTGACAGACTTGATAGAGAGTGTGATCTCGTTCCGCCGCCGTTCTGTTGATAGGCAACCGTCGTAAAGTTGTCGATGTGGACTTGTACCACCTTCCCTTTGACGAGGTGTTGTTAGTGTGTCAGACTGAGAAGGACCGCTTGCAATTGTAGAACATTGATATGGTTGGTGGTATCTGGTGGTCAAGTATCGAAAATCACGCGGTCGCCGATGTGAACGTCCCACCCTTGAAGGGAGGTGTCGGAGAACAGGTGGATGTCGGGCGGGGGCTAGTGAAGGAATACCGTCCGTGTGATGTACTGGACGTCCATCCAGGATAGCAAGATGGAGAGGGGAAAATTATATAGACGCAGTCGCCGCTTGGGGAGGGCAGGTGACCGAGCAGTCCATTCGTCGATACGAAAGTGGTGGGAGGTCGGACCATCCATCTGCCATACGTAACGAGTAGAGCCATGGAGTCTAGTAAACCGATGAGGGAGGTGAGAGCTGTGTTAGAGTAAAGGGGTGACCGAAGGAAGGACCGTATTTTTTTGGAGTAGAGACGATATCCTGTCTGGGGAGGGCATGACGACCGCCTGAGCTAGGTTGAACTACCCCAAGGAACACAGTTTCGCGATGGGGTTAAACTGGATTTTGGGAAGCTGACTCCGAAGCCTAGTCGATGCAGAAGTCGGATTGTAAAGTTTCTGTTTGAGATTAGCTGGAGCCTGTCTTGATGACGGCGGATCCAGTCGCCCAGGTAGGCATTGGCGCGTACCTCGTGCCGATGAAGGAGTTAGGACCGTTTTTAAAACCAACGTGAATACTCTTGGAGCTGCATTGAGTCCGAACGGGAGGCAGGTGAACTCTTATACCGCCCCGTCGTATAGGAAAAGGAAGAGGTGATGAATCAAAGCGTGAAGTGGTATATGAAGGTAGGTGGTCGCAAGATCTATGGAGACTGCCCAGGCACCGTGAAGAAGTGAGTGTCGTATGGTTTCGACGGTCGCCATCGGAAAGAGGGGGTTCTTGATAAATAGGTATAACGGCCGGAGGTTGAAATAAAAACGAAGATCGCCTGTCTTTTTGGGGCAAAGAAAAATCCGGCTGTAGAATCCCGGCTGTCGCGGACTGGGTGAAGCTCGTATAGCATGTTTTGCTAAAAGAACCGTGATTTTGGTGGTAAGGTAGTCCGTTGGCGGTGCTGCTTTTAGCCAAGGAGGGGGACCGTAGTGGAGGCGACCGGTAGAAGGGGAGAAAACCTTGGGATACAATGGAGAGGACCGTTTGGTCAGTCGTGATCTCTAGCCAGGCCGCCGAGAGGAAGAACCAAAGGCGGCCACCTACTGGTACCGGCAAGGGGTAATTGTCAACGAGAGGACCCGCTGATGCGGTCCGGGGGAGTTGTGGCGACCGCGGTAGTCAGGTGTCGAAGTACGGCCATAGGGACAACCGCGTCCCTGTCCCTGTCCCTTGTTCGGAAAGGGCAACCGAGCACGGCGCGGTGGAGAGGCAGGGCGAGGTTCTGGATGAGGCAAAGGAATAACCCAGTTGTCCTTTGGTTAGGTGAAGACCGGATGTCCTACCGGTCGTTGTCGCAGAAGGTCTTTAGATTTGTACGGCTTTGGTTTTCGTGTGATGTACAGGTGCTTGGGGAATTCAGACTAGTCTATTATTGGAGGAGTAGGTGGGGAGAAGTGTGGATTGGAAGAGTCAAGTCTTTGTGCAAAAGTAGGTAAGCAGCGATACCGGTATGGGGGTTTTCCCGACCACAGCCAAGCGAAAATTAAAAGGATGGGCGTTTAATCGAATGTAAGCCTAGTTCAGACTTGAGTGAAAAAGTGAGTGGTGGGCTTTTATTCGAAGATGGGCTCTCACTCGAGCGTTTACGGTAGTTGACTGCCCGAGGACTAGGTCCTGACGAGGAAGCTGGTCGCAGAAAACGAAGGTTCTTGCAAGGTTCGGTCGCTTGAGGTGGTGGTTTGTATAAAAAACAGTCTGGGATGATGTCTTTGACCGCCTTCAGGAGGTCTGGAAGAGGAAACTCTGAAGGGTCCGAGTTGACTGGTTGGTCGAAGTGAGCATGTCGTGAAAATGCATCACAATGATCGGTTGGTGGGGGCAGACAGTCGTCATAGACCGAGTTAGAAGCATCCGAGTCGACTGAGGGCAGTGGGTGATGCGGTCGAAGAACCAGAGATTGGGGAGGCGGTTCCTGTTGGCGGGAGGGACCGTTAGGGTCGGTTGTTGACAGACGATCTTCTTGGTTGTCGACGCTACCCAGTCGTACGTGAAGCGGCTGGGTGTAGGGGCGACCAGAGATGCTGGTCGCTTGCGGTTAAAGGACCGTACTGCAGAATCTATTAATTCAAGAAAGAATGCTAAAAATCAGGTAATCGATATTTTCATGGCACATAGAAACTAATTTTAAGCAGTGTTCAAATTTTTGTTTCTTACTTTCTGCAAAATATTAACCTTCAGTACGTGCAGTGGCGTGGCTGCATTAGGTGGGCCGGTGGCAAATTGGGCCTTGGGGCCCCTCTCCTTAATATACAGGATTGTTAAGTCCATACTTTTTTTCCATTTTTATTTTTGTTATAGTGACAATAGGGACCACTTTTTCGTACTCCAGTCAAGTGGTACCTATTTTCACTTTTGAAAAAAAAAACTTGGAAATAGTTTAGACTTGGGATGAATTTCTTAGCTCATGCATTTTTACTGATAGGGGGATGGACAGAAGGGGAGGCTCGAAAGTATTTTTAAAACACAGTTTATATCAAATTAAATAACTAGTGTACTATGAAAGAGACTTTAAATCTAAATAATATTTTTATTTTGGGGTCTCTCCCCACCCACCCCCGAAACCCGGGGGGGGGGGGGGGGAGAATTCTGCCACCCTTGAAACAATGTAGCTATGTCACTGAGTATGTGCTGAGTTTGTCCTAATGGTCGGTGGTTCGGCAAGAACCCGATAAACTTGTGAATCTTATCACAGGAAGTTATTTTCCGTGCAAAATTATCCACCTTAAAAAACTTCGAGATTCATCTCTTCATTTGTGATAAAAGTTCTCATTTGTTGCACTGAGTGTATCCTAACACTTTTTTCAGTGTGTCAGTATTTCTGTCCATTGTGACATGCAAGTGTCACATTGGCAAACAATTTTAATCAAAGGAATTATTAGAAATCACATTTTGGAAGAGTCCTAACCATTACGAAGAGAAGTACATATTATTGTCCAATTCTACTGCCTGCCCCAATGTGGTCTTTCATGTTTATGCCCTCACTAGAAGCACTAACATCCCTGAGCTAGTGTGAGATACGGAGTTACGGTTGTTCCAGGAACACGCAGCCACAACTTCGTCCAGTGGTGTTTCGGTTTCGTAAGCCCAAGAGGCTGCTAAGGCTCGCAACTTATGTGCCCGCGTCTCAGTTGTGGTAAGTCCAAATGGTTGGGTCTTAAGTCATATATCCATTTTCCTAATTTTAACGGAGTCATAGGCTCATAGGGATTGGATTGTTTTCCACTTGCTTCGACTTGGAGGAAAAGTGCTGTTGGAGGTACTTTCCTTTCCGCTATACTTCGCTTGCATTTTGGAACTTCAGTTCTTTCCAAGAAGTGGCGGAGAGCCCTTATTGTACACTGGGCTTTTTCCATTCCCTCTGGCTCCACAATAATGATACTAAAGCTGTGACGATTATAGGCCTAGACGCAACGTCGGGTTTTAGGTTTTTTGCTCTAAACTCAGTCGGAACAATCAAGAATCACCGAAAGCCTATCTCTTCAGAATCATTTGTGCTAGTCTTCTCTTGAGATGGCTGCCAGCTCACTGCCTGGCTGCAGATGGGATGCCAGAGCCACTAAGAAAACGGTCTTCTGTGAAAGATGTACGAGTGAATCCGAGTGCAGAGGCTTGTACAGAAGATTTTTTTACACTTATCAGACCCAAGGACAAAGAGTCCTTGGAAAAGAGTTGTTTATAGTCTTTGGTCTTTCATTATCAAATGAAAGCATGGGTCTCGAGATTAATTTGCTGCTTATTATCTTTTTTGTTTCCTTAACAGAAGAGAACCGAATTAATGGCCGACCTGTAGCCTTTTATTGCTACTCCAATGGTGAGAATTTTAACCTTTATCATTACAGTAAGTCCCGGCTATAACGAGATCGCTTAAGACGAAATCCCGTTTTAAACGACCAACTAAAAATTCCCGTTACTGTAATTCCCGCAATGTACAAATCAGTTACTGTAATCCCGCACGTAACGAACTCGGATATAACGAAATCCCGCTAAACGAAGGTATTTTGCGTTCCCAACAGTGTATTTTAATAATAATTATAACGAATTTCAGATTCACGCATCGGGTTCGGACGAAATTCCCAACCAAAAATAACCGATGGGAGCGACGGTAACAGATTCGCTCATTCCCGCATAAACTTCAAAAAGCGATATTTTTCCTGTGCTCCACGCACATGGGCTAACCCATTTCCATGCAGAAGTGAGGGAAAGGCAAGCATGAATGGCTCTTCCATTCGACGTGCGCACATGTGTCAGCAGCCGAAAAAAAATTACGATGTCGGAAAAACGTGCTGCGTTAACGTTCGAGTCTAAAGTGGTGATCATAAAAGCAGTCGATGCTGTATACAGTAAAACCTCGTTAACTCAAACTCGCTTAAGTCAAACTATCGGTTAAGTCAAACAATTGTGTGCTATTTGGTTGGCCCAATACAAAATTACCCTCGTTATCTCAAACAAATATCGGTTAACTCAAACTCCAGATGGTAATTTTACTTCTTGATACCATGTATTCTGTGTCGCTTCTGTACCCAACAAAGTATTTCTGCTGTTTTTACTGAGGAATTAGTAGTACATTTCACATATTAAACCAATCTGCACTTAAACATTGGATGCAAAGATGTACTTGGTATTTCCCATGCTAACTGCCTGTCTTATGATTTTATGCATTTCCGTTTAACTCAAACTCTGCTTAACTCAAACTGCATTGCCAGTCTCGCTGGAGTTCGAGTTAAAGAGGTTTTACTGTATATCTTTATCTCTACGTGGACAACAGAAGGCTAGGGTAGTGGCAGAAAAAGGAATTCCCCCGTATACACTCATTAGAATTTTAAAAGATCGTCAAAAGATTTGCAGATGTTCGTGCCAGAAATGTGCCAGTGACAGCCAGGACCTTTTCTCAGATAAAAGATTAAAAAAAAAAAAGGCAATTTATTTTGTTTTTTTGTTTGGCCACGAAGGATTACAGGCAAGTGAAGGATGGATCAGCCGATTCATAGAACGATATGGAATTGTGTGTCGATTAGACGCTGGAGAAGTGTTGGGCCTATTTATGTAGGCCTAGGTCAGAACTACAGATTTGTGACCAGGGTTCGCACAGCTTCACAAATGCTAAATTTAAGACTTTTTAAGCTTTTTTAAGACACAGCAGACTGAAATTTAAGGCCAAATTTTAAATCACGTAAAATCATAATTGTATTAACTAGTCTACGAGATTTTTTAAAGTCAATTTATAAATTAGTAACTAATAACTTTATAACTTTAATATGAACTTCGACCAAAGTAAAATTGCCGAATTAACGGTATTTTCGACAATAACTTTAATATTTTAATAAATAATGCTAGCAAAATTGATTCGTAAACGCTTCTTTGAAAGTCACGTAAATCACATGGTTTAATTAGGTGTTCCACGTTAGTGTTTCGTGTCCGTGGGGCAGGATGGATCCTTGAAAGTCAACAATCGTTAATTTTGAAATTTTTTTTGTTTATTACGGGGCAATTTTGGCTGGGGAATTTGAAAGAGCATTGACCCCCCCCCCCAACACGCAACTATCAGGTAAAGGCTATATAAAGCTAAACATTTCTTGTGGGGGGGGGGGGGGGCACAACTCACTCCCCCCCATATATTTCCGCTAATCCGTCAGTGAAACTTCTTCGTTGACAAACCAGTGTCAAAACAGGAGAGGTAGTCACTTCCCTGCCTCGAAGTAAAATAAAAAAAAACTCCATCCAGATACTCCTTCCGCTCTTCCAGTTAAGCAGTCACCAAATGGTTCAATAAATATGTCATATTGACTGTGTGCACTTCAACACAAAACAGTTTCCTAATTTCTACAAGAACTTGCCGATAGTTTTGCAAAGCTAGATTTGCCGAAGTTAGGATTTCAGTGTTCACTCACTTTAAGAAAATAAATTAAATTTGCACCTACATGCCAATAAAAACTGCCAGCAGTTGTAAGTTACTTATGGATTTATTCTAATGGAATGGAAATTAAAGTAAGGATTTTTTAAGGACCAAGTACAGCACTGCATATTTACAACGAATTTTTCCCAGTTAGTTAGACATACTTCAGCATCAGCACGTTGGGCGAACCAGCAGTATGAAGCCACATGGCCAGAAAAAAAAGCATGATGCTAACCAAAAGTATGCATTGACTGTTGAATAAATTTCCGCATTAAAAAAAAAGTCGATTAAAGCAAGTTACAAATGAATATTCCACTTTTAAAATAAAAACTACCTCTACTATCCAAATTAACTGTGACGATGGGGGTTCTACAAATTTTGATTTTGTCGCTTTCCTAGGTGATCGGACAAGTCCATTATTCCTGTGAGGGAAGGAAGCAGGGAAAGCTAAAAATAGACTCCACTAAGATAGCATTGTGACAGACGGGCTCAAAGCTACGATCCAACCCAGCAGCCGACAGAAAATTCTTAATAACGCGATAATCGAAGTTAAATAGCAAAGCCAACAAATAAGTTTATTAATTATAGTACGTACACAATGATATTTTAATAGAGCAAACTCTCAGAATTCCAGACTTTTTAAGACCAATCAACGACAATGCTGAAATCCCAGACTTTTTAAGGCCTTAAATATATCCCTTTAAAATTAAGACTTTTTAAGGAATTTAAGACTTGTGCGAACCCTGTGTGACTAATACAACAAATTTTGCATTTTACGTTTATATTTCTTTATTTCGTCTTGCAGTGAACAGTCCTTCTCCCCTCCCCTACATTTATGGTTTAATTTCACTCATGACAAAATTTTTACAACAAATTTTTTTCGTTACAACCGGATATAAAGAAATCCAGATATAACGAACATTTTGGGAGGTTCCCGTTCATTTCGTTATAACAGGGATTTACTGTATCATGAACTTACACCAACAAACAACATTTAAAGAAAAATTGTGAAACCTTTCTCACTGTACAACTCCAACTTCTCTCACTCTGCAACTTCTCTCACTGTGCTTACCGTATTATTTTTGTGTTGAAGTTTCCTCCTTGGACATCAATAACATCTGTTTCAGCCAATGCTAGGCCATACCTAAAACAAACAATGCATGATGTTATAAAATATTTTGACATGCTGAATAATGACAATGTAAAAATTGTATTTGGAGGTTGGGAGGAGAAGAGGAAGAAAACTGCATGGTTTAAAGTATTGGGGAAGAGGACGGGGAGACTGCAGTTTAAAGCAGCGGTTCCCAACCTTTTCTACAGTATTCCTCCCCATTGGGACTAGTACGCAATGGCATCCCCCCCCCCCCCATCATTGCTACAGGGTCGGACTAGGAGGAGTCGAGCCTCCCTGGGAATGGACCTCGAGGTTCCTCCGAATGGGGTGGGGTGGGGAGGTAGGCACCCTTGTAAAGGGAGCTGGAATAGTGCCGTAAGCTTCTCCAGCATGTTCCATCTACCTTATTTTTAAGAAATATGCTTGAATTTGAATTTTCCTGCAACTTAGATATGCAATTTTCTTAAGAATCTCTTTGAAATTTTCAAAAATATTTTTGTTTTGTTTTAACAAAGGCCTCACGCAGTGGGGGCAGCTACCGTATTTTTAAGCAATGGAGTTTGAAACGTTTCCCTGCAACTTATTTTTTTTAGGTTTTTCTGAGGGGGGCCAACCCGTTGATCCTAGTGTTCGCGAGCATTCCAATGTGACACTGCATTGCTGTGTAATTTTTTTAAACAAAATGAATGATACTGGTAAGTCTAGAAAATATTTACAATAATGTAATTAAAAAAGAAATGGTTGACAGCAGGTATAGGTCTGTCATTGGCGAGAACTTTGCAATGCATCGGTAAAAAAAAAAGTTCACCACTGATCTGGCAGCGTCTCGCACCTACCCTGCAGTTGCTCCATGGAGCGAGTTGGTTTTTTTCGTCACCCACGGAGAGAGTTGGTTTTTTTCGTCACCCATGGAGCAAGGGACTAACGAAATATTTATTCTTGCAAAAACTACTGGATACAATTATTTCGAACTTACTACTCGCACGCAACAGATAGCCTAGTGATTAAGGTGCACAGAAAAAAATCGGATAAATGGCTTTAATAGTTGCGGTAGAACCATTTTTTTTTTTAAAATTGCGGGCCATAATGAACTAAAATTGAAAATTTTCGTGTTGACAAAACGTGTTCAAAAGTTGGCGTTAGTTAGGCTAAAAATCCTTGTTCCCACCTGATAAGCGATAGTGTGAAGGTTTATAGGCTCCTTTTCCGTTTTAGTTTTATATCGTAGCTGGTTAAATTTTTTTATGTTTTGAAACATCATCTTTATTGTGATTTTCAACGACAAACTAAAACACAAGCGCTCACGTGAAATCCGAAGCGTTGGCGGCAGCCATGTTGAAATCGTGCATCAGCCAATGAGAGCCGCCAAAATTGTCACGTGGTGCTAACTGGCCAATGGGAGAACGCGATCTACAAATGCTTTGGAAAATTAGCTTGAAACGGGCCTATTACAATCTGCCTGATCGGCCAATGTCAAATGGGCATCGAGAAAATATGTTGAGAGGCCTGGATAGACGGAAATTCCAGCTTGCTAACGAATCCAAGATGGCGGCACCCAATCAAATGGTTCGAGCGCTACCGCTTATCAAAAATGACCAATTTTCTGCTTTCTAACTTCAAAAAAAAGAACGAGACCGACATTTTTTCAGTTTTTATTGAGTCTACACTGAACTAATAAAAATTTTATAAAATTATAGCCATCAACAATGTTTTTTTGTTTTTTTTAACATAGTATGGCGTCTATGGCGAGTATGGCGTCTAAGTGGCGTCGCGAATAAGGCATCGCGAATATGGCGTCTTGTGTGGATGTCTCCGTGCAAGCCTTCCGACTTTTAATTAACGATATAGTGTGTTTCGTGTATCACAAAGCCGACGTGCTCCCAAAACAGCCGTTAGTGGATTTGACAGTGAACTACTATAGAGCCGATGAAATTACGGCTGCCAAAGAACTTATTTTTGTAGAACTAGAAGTTTTCATAGTCAAAGTTTGGAGGGACTGCAGGCCGTAGATGGTACCTGGTATCATCGATGAACGGTATGGTGACCATGTCGTAAATTAGTGCTGGTCGCAAGCAAGCGGCCTGGGCCTCAATGCGACCATGAAAGAGCAGGAGCCCTGACTGGCGTAGCTGATGAACACTGGTTCGTTTCCCTTACCCCGTCAATGATACTGGGCCGGAGAGCAACTTGAAGAGCCGCCAACAGAGAGGGACCAGTTTAGGCCGTTGAGGCCAGAGTCAGACAAACAGCCACACAGCGTGGCTGCCCGGTCCAAGATGGCTGCTTTTATAGGAGGCCTGCGACACACATGCGCAGAAGGTAGAGCTACGAGACAGGCAGGGAAGCCAACAAATCGTCTGTAGGGAAAGTCAGCATACAGAGGAAGGAAATGCTAAATAAGGCAGGTAACACATGTTTTCGTCAGCAACTAAAAACAGTATTCAGATTTAAGCCCAATAGTAATTTCTACCGTAATTTAGTTTATAAATCCATGAACTTATTTGCAGAGATTTATGGTAAAAGCTACCACATAAACCAGTGAGACATAAGATTTACTTTTAATTTCTTCAAATTTAAAACGACAACTTACCAGAAACTTAGGACAGATAAAGTAATAGAGCCAAGCCTCGCTAGAACAAACAGGACATTCCATACCATAAACCTGCAAAAAAAGCACAATGCACCCAGTTCACACATTATAAATTAATAACTTCACATTGCCAGTCAAATTTAATAACTACAGAAAAAAGCATACCATAAATCGCATATTAAAAGCCATTTGGAGCTAAAGTGGCCCCCCCCCCCCCAAGTGTTTCAGGGTAAAAATCGTGAAATAATACAGTTGATGCCCACCCCTTAAAAATCTTAAGTTTTTCTACAGTAAAATTAACTATTAAAAGCACAAAAAAATGAAAGACATTAAAAATATTCGGACAACCTATACCGAATTTGAAACCTTTTTAATATCTTTGATTTTTGACTACTCAGTGAGTCTCTTTGCAAAATATATTTTTAGTTTTTACTAAAAATCTATAGGAGCTTGTGGTAGTGCCACTATTACATTTTTTTAGTAATAAACGTAATTAATAGTGACACTGCCACAGTATTATGATAACCTATGAAAGTAATACGTATAATCGTGGCCATTTACAAACTAAAAAATGCAGCTAGCCCTATATTCGGGACAATATGGTTAAAATGAAAACCAGGGCTGCTTCATCGTGCGTTATTAATCTGTACGTAACGTAAAGCAGCAAGATTGAGGCACCTACAAAATAATGTTTGGCCCGTTTACTTTTTAACAGTGGCGAAAGTGATTGTATATCAGGGACTTTCTCAATTTTGATTAACAAATTTTGACCGATCACACATCAATTGGCGACGTTAGTTGAGAAAAATTGGTTCATAAACCCTTATCAGTTACTACGCAAGTAAAAATAAAAAGTGGCAAAGTTAGAAGTACAGCGTAATTCGGTCAGGTGTTTAGTACTATCCATTACAGAATTGTGAATCTCATGTAAACAGGATTCACTTACCCACTGTTGGCAATTTCGGTTTTCTCAGCAAAATACATCAATCTTGAGAAATGGAAAACACTTTCCACAATATAATGCAGGACAGCCATGCAAATGGCAACTCGAGTAAAACTGAAACAAAACAAAAAAATTAATGGGGGAAAAAAACAGGTAAAATACTAGCATTTTGAACATTCACAGCGCCTCGGTTGGCTGAAGCTTGTAAGTTACAAATGGGGGTTTTTTGGGGATCAAAAATCAGTATGTTGTGAAATCTTCGAGACAGCGGGCACATAAGTATCCACTAACATCTACAAGTACTGAGCAAAAATGGTTACAACAGCAGTGGCTAGACTAGCTGTACATAGACAATCAAATTTTTTTTTATGTTTTATTTTTTGCTGAATTACTTAGTAGTGTGTTTCTCGTTAGTGCATGTACAAAAAGCCGTGCCACTAACTGTACAAGTATAATGGCTGTTTGGAAAAACAACGATCTGAATTAATGCCCAATTTCCAACTGCCTAGGTACTTGAAAGTTCAAAATCCCATAAATTTTTAGCAAACTTGTAGTGGGGTAACTAGAAACAGCTTTAACTCAGAAAAAGGACAATATATTTCACTTAGGCCAGAGTATAGGCGAAGGTGTGTGGAAGGGGAAAGATAGTCATAGCAACAACCAATCCAAACACAGTAAATGAATATGATAGGGCAAGCATGTTTATTCTTTCCACATGCCCATTCGTTGTACGGTAGCAGTGAAACCGTGCAAGCGTGCGCTCATTCTTTATATGGTACCGACAAACAATATGAAGGGTAATGTTGAATACTAATAATAAACAACCCTCTCGAATGTCAATCCAGTAGCATTCGCGACTTGGCCAGTAGACCATAGCAAGCACTCGCAATTTCACAATTTCTACTCGCCACATACCAAATTCATCTTTGCATGATGCACGGCTTCTCTAATTTACGTATTTAAGAAATTGTATAATTTTCTTCAACCCCAGTACTAATGCAGAAAAAGGTTTTTAAATCTGAGCATAACGCCGCAAAGCGTTCGTCTCTAACTTGTACGGTTCCCAAGATATCCCTGTTTGAGTGGCATTCTCTATTGCCAGTCGCCGTTTTGGTGAGTAAGGTTAAATTCTAATTCACCAACTGTTGATTTCCATCCGCCAAATGGAGAGTGGCGACCGACATTGGAGAGGGTTGGTAATAAATCAAATATTACAACATGAATTGTTGACGGAAAATTCTGGGCAATCAAACTGAGCCTCAATAGAAACAAACAACGCGACTGGCGTTTGTTTTGCCGGGAGTAGCTAGTATAATTAATTACATAAGAACGTAGGTTTTCGATTAAGAAATCTGTGTAGGCAGGCAGAATTTTATTTACCGGATTTATTTTACCTTATATTTGGGGCAAAATAAAGGACACTGCCTCAAACTTTTCTTAGTATGTGTCCAAAAACATCAATTTACCAGGACTACCTGGTTGAAATTGGTTTTTACTGCCTAAACGAAAATATTAATTACCCGATTTTTATAGCATTTCCCTCTCATAATGCAACTCTTCCCCTGATAAAACTTGTTGGCTTCCCTACCGGGCTCAGTGGCTTATCCTACTGTGCATGTGTGACGCAGCCCTCCTATGAAAACGTTGGCTCGGAGCCTTGTTCATCTCTTTTCGTACTTCTCAATTGTTACTATGGTAACTCAAGAGGAGAGGTAGGGCAGGTTACGGTAATATACATTTTCGTTTAGGCAAGAAAACCCAATTTCAACCAGGCACTCCTGATAAACTGATGTTTTTATACGACGACGAAAATATACATTAAATGATTTTTATAGCATTCAGCAGACCTCGTCACTGGCAGTAGGACCACAGTTATGGGTGGCCAAGCTATGAGCCGGCTGCCCCAGAATTAACTGACTCGGCGAACCCGAAGTGACGAAAATGTAGAGGGGACGGATGACCTAGGGTCGTTTTTGTTGGTAAAGGGGACCCATTATAACGAGTGTTGGTCTTGCTCGTCCTCCAGCAAGTCCTGATGCAGTTGCGAGAAATTAAGTATTCAATAGTCATTGTACAACAACCCAAAAAAGTAAGTGGCCCGAAGACCATCCTGGACGCCTACAGGTTCAGGGGCGAAGGGTGAATAGCAACAACAAAACAGGTAGCTCAATTCATCTTCAGTGACGTGATGAGGTTATTTTAAAACTCAGGGATGAACAGTGAACGACCCGGTGGGGTCTCCGGAACATACGAGTGTAGAACCGGAAGACTAGACGATGGAAAAAATGACGATTGGCGGCGGTTGTGGTCGCAAATTCCTCATAGTTGTCTTTCGTAGTTTCCTCCTCTTGTTGTGCTAAGCAGCTGGAGTATTCTTGGTCGATGATATGATTGGATGCTGAAGTCCGGTGACAGTCGGGACAAATTCTGTTGATAGCTGGAAGATGAAAGTGATTCTGCTGGGAAGTGGAATGAAGATAGACGGTTGTTTTACTTTCGATAAGTAAGATGAAGTGAGAACAGAGTAAGCCTCTTGCAAACCAGATATTAGGCTAAGTTGGGGACTGCAATGCGACCCAGGTAACAGAATAACACATGTGAAAGGTAACTTCGCAAGTTTGAAGGCGAAGGGTGGAAGATAATAATTGGTCTGGGTGAGCGTCTGTCGATTACTCTGGACAAAAGTGTACGGCACCCAATGTACAGGACGTGTATCACGTGAGACAGCATTGTGGACCATACTGACAATGGCAGGGTCATGAAGTTGAAGGTGTCAACCGGCGGGGAGCCGAAGCCGCAATCGAGGCGGAGGAGACGCCCGACCACCAATTGTCTGAAGGAGAAAGCGGGTATCATGAAATGCCTAGAGGATGGCGAGGCTGTAGTGGTTGGAAAAAGCAGTACGGTTACAAAAATTAGGGAGGCGTAACTTGGTCCCAAGTTGTAGACCGCTAAAAGGAGTTTGCGTTAGATGCAAAGTGGGTGAACGGTGCAGAACGTGGTCGTGTCAAGCATTCAAGGACCGTGGGGCAGAGCGGTCGCCAAGGCTACCAAGTAAGGAGACTGGTTCGATGTAACGTTGTCAAAACCTACCCAAGGCAGTCGCTGTTGCTTCGGAAGGATGGTCCATGCTAACGCCGGTTCAGTGTTATAGTGATAGGACCTAGGAGTTGATGTGGTGAAAGGGGCCAAGGACAACCATCACTAATATGTGTACGACCTTTAGTAGGTTGTGGTGCAATAAGCACAGCCTGACTTATGGTAAGAGTGAGGCGTGGAGCAGAACAACCACTATGAAACTTGGAGATAAATAGAGCAACACCGCCGCCGCCTTCTTGCGAGAAAGTTAAGGCGGACTTGTTGATAGCAGAGGAAGAAGGCGAATTTCGGAGGTGATAGAGATTAGCTTGGCCGTCTGCGTGATGATTTGTGAAGGTGAGCCGCCTCTCTAGACTGGTGTTCATTAAGTGCATACCGAGACCGACAGATTCCAGTGAGAGCAAGTGGGCCGCAGTCCAAACTGTCACAATGTTAAAAGTCCAAGCTAGCAAGATTATCAGGTAATAACTGTACTCCATGAAAAAGTGCAACTCGTAGAGCTGTGACTGAGGAGAACAATGACTAGGAAGTGGAGGTAGACGAGGACGACCAGTCTATACCGAAGTGTCGTCGCGGCGAGAGAGTGAGGGGAAGACTAACTTGGGCCGTGGGACCAATGAAGGAGATGGATGTGGTCGTACAACCACAAGCAGTACCTCAGTGACCGTAGAGGAAGACGGCTGATCAGGGCCAGTCGTAGAATGGGGCACAGGAAGAGACGTGTGTAAAGCGAACTGCGATTGAAGGTGAGGCTCGGTAGGGATCCTCGTGGTGCATCCCAGTCTTTTGCTGGAAAGTGAAGCAGGTGAAAGCATGGGCAGCCTGGCTGAAGGAAACAAACTACCCAAAGGTTGTGTCGTTTCAAATAGAGCCGATGATTCGTTTTCTTGGAAGCGGTGGCTGGTGCAATGATGCGATTGGGTCGAGAGGCGGCGGTGCCAGAAAGACAATCTTGTAGTCGGCGAGGTCCCCTCCAGTCGAGGGGGCGGCCGAACCTAGGAAGTAGTTGAGGTGGCTGACTGGGCATTTGTAGTGTTGCAAAAAAGACGCGGTCCCTGACTTGTTTGCGGACCTTCTGAGCCAAACGGATCCTGGATCGGTTTTGATAGACTTTCATCAAGGCCGATCTTGCAAATGGTGCATAGTCTTCCAAATGGTGTATGGATGTGTGTAATAATCACAAGCTCTGTGTTTTTGACAAACCTAGTGAGGGTCGAGGTGGGACTGCCAAAAATTTACACCATTCCGGGCTTGGTGGCTGCGGATGGCCTGAGGAGACATTCATACGGAAGTTGGATCGTTATCCAGAAAGGAAACGATGAGGACAGGGTGAAGAAACAACCGTTACAATTGGTCGGTTTAGAGGCAACTAACTTAATGACAGTATTCCAAAGAGGGTCTTTTAACCGGAGTTGAGGAGGAAAGGTAAAGTTAAGAGCTAGCCGGTAGTGATGACATGTAGTCGATGTGCAAGTTCCTGGGTGTTGGTCGGAGGACCACCCTAGTAACCGGGAAAGCAGAGAGGGGTCTGATGGAAGCCACGATGGCCCCCCCTCTCCCCCACCTTTTCCCGCCAGTTTCCGGCGAAAGGAGCGATGGATGCGACGACCGTTAAGGAGGTAATGGATGCGATGACCGTAAGGAGGTGATGGAGCAACGAATGGCGGACCGTGTCAGTCATGTAGGTGACTGAGCAGTCTATGGTAACGGTCGCAGATTGCCTTCTGTCGTATTCTTATATTTTTGAAAGATGAAATAAACGAGGCGGTAGGTGTGAAAGGCGGACTGCTGAGTGGTGAACAGGAACAGGAGACTGCGCGACCTGATAAGCCCAATGCCACACCGCCAGTGCAGACCGCCTAGGTGTATGGGAGTCGAGCTGGTACGAATTCAGTTCCAGGGAGGGGTGTAGGTGAAGGCCTGGGTGACGCCACGAGCTGTGATGAGAACAGAGTCTAGTTGTGTCCTTAAGATGGTAAAAAGGAGGACACCAGTAGGTTTAGCAGGGCGACCACCAGGTGTAAGACCTGCCCAAGACGCTGTATAATACAGAAAGCTAAAGGGAACTTGTTAGTAAGTCTGTGCAGGTACCGGGACCGACTGCAGGTACCACTGGTATCGGACCAGTACTGGGTTAACAAGTACCAGAAAAAGTACTGGTATCAGTTTGTTTATTCCAGAATCGGCATTTTCGTACATTCATAATAAGGCATATTGTTCCCAATACTACTAAAAATTAAGCAACTTTTAACCGGCAGCTAGCAAGAGGACGGGCTAGCAGTACTCTTTGCTGTTGAAGGTCTGGTGTCGAGGAGTAAGCCTGGCCACATGGGACAGGGTGCGTAGCGGTCGTTTCGAGTGCCACCCCCTTGGTTGCTGAAGAATTGACGCCGGGAGGGTTGTGGAAGGTACCCCAAAAATCCTCAGATGGCGAGGGACATCGTGGCCGCCCGGACCAGCACTTTGTGTGATGTGTCTTTGACACAAGGTCTCGTAAAACGAATGAGAAAGAAGGGAGTGCAGTTGCTCAGACCACGGTATTTTAACCCTTACTTAAAATCCGTGACGGTCAGGTGGGCGCTCAAGGTGAACCAATGAAAAGGGCGGTCGCAAGTAGGCCCAGGCGACTGCTGGTGGAGGGCATCAAACAAGCACCATCCGAATCATCAGGTGACTATGGTCGCACAGGTGTCAATGAACGGAAGGAAGGGTTGGCATTAGTGGTTGCAGCGGTTAAACGTGTAACCGATAACCGTAGGAAGTTCGGTTAAACGGATTTTAATTTCCGTGTTCGAGTAAACGTAATCTATTTAAAACCAACACAGCTGCGATGGACACGCAGCACGACTTGCCTTAGTTAAAGCTTGACCTTCACTCCCCCATTACCAACGGCCAAACTCCTAAAATAGACTCGTCCATTGTCCAAGCAGCCCGGAGTATTTCGCGCGCATGCTTTCACCTGAGCTGTCAATCACGATCGTCAATATTATAGCTCCGTCTCTCTTTCACCACGTGCACAAGTCAGGTAATATTTTTCCTAAAATGCCACCAAGATTAGATGTTTGGAAGCACTTTACGAAAGTGTCTACTATTAAATGCGAATTGTGCGGTACGATTTTAAAATATGCAGGCGGATCAACTGGTTCCATGAAAAAACATCTTACTGGAAAACACCCAACAACGTCGGTTGGTGAACAATCTATTTATTTGCTTATTGTTGTAAAGCATACAACACGTTTTGCACTTCTTGTGATCAATTAAACCGGCGATATATTAAACAATGGTCTGCGTTTATTACTAAACAATTTATTTTTAAACCATAGTTTTGTAAACATTGTTAATAATCGGTTACACGGTAACCGAACGTTAAAAAAACAGGTTAAACGTTTAATGAAATAACCGGTAATTGCGACCACTACTCTTTTTG
>JAHWFP010242240.1:0-11249 GCA_023313725.1 Lithobius niger
GTATTCTTACCGCAATTCTTGTGTTTAGTTATTGTGTACGTGATCCAAAAGTCAAACATACATGTCAAAATGGATGTAATTGCCCTTTAAAATTAATTCGATTTAAAAAAGGGGGTGGACCGTAACAATTTTATAATTAGAATCTTACTTCTCTTCAGGGGGATGAACCGTGTAGGCTTAACGCTATCGCCGAAAATTCGGCTTTTGTGTGATATGTCACGTATATGTGATCTGGGTTCGGTCTAGCATTAACACATTACCTTTATTCTCATTTATCCAGGAATACGTATTACTAGTTACTAGTTTACTAATTTATTTAGCTTGCTTTATGTTTGAAGCTTTTAGTTAATTTTGGGGTAGAAAAACACGATTTAATAGGATGAAACATTGATTTCCTCGAATGTCAATTATCTTTAGGTAATTTCTCACAGAAAAATTACGATCTAAAATGCTTCAGGTCAGAAATCGTGAAATTACGTCGTTTTTTTAGGGGGTGGGCCGAAGCTTTGCCATGTCTGTTAACAGGCGATTTACGGTACTTGAGTGTATACATCCTACTTTACCTAATGAATGGTCAATCTTGTCATCTTTTTAACGTAAACTTAAGCCTAACATTATGGCGAGCTTAATTTATCTGTGCTTGAGTTGGTGGCAGCAGCCCTTTCAATTCTAAATGAAAACAATGAAATGCCTTTTATGCCTAATTTAAAGGTACATCCCTCCCCCAACGCCATCTTTCTCGATCCTCCACATCAAGTACGGCCCCAAAGATCAATTTACTTACTGTTAGTCTATCCATTTTTAAAAATCCATTTTGAAATTTGACGTCTAAGAGATTTTCTGTTGAATATTGGGAACTAATATAGTAGCATCCTGCTAATATTTACCTTGCAATAACCATGACGTTTCATTTATGTGTGTACATGTACTTTTTAATCGTTTGCCAATAATTACCATGAGATCAAAACTCTTAAAATACAAATACGGTAAAAATTAAAATTATTTATGCCAATAGATCGCCGAAGAAAAATGTAGACAAACGCTAGTGTGTCTCGCCACGTTTGGCAACAAACATCACAACAAACATCACATCAGTTCAATTGTCGAGGTTGTAAACCATTCCTGAAGCATAGTTGGGCACATTTCAGGTACTTGGAAAAAATAATAATGCGGTATAAAAGCTTAAATATAAATAGTGTTGAAATCGAGAGCAATGATCCACCTGACAAAAATTAACTCGTGTAGGAATGCCAGCTAAGCAGCTTTCAATGCAAAATCTGATCCTCAATAACGTTGAAAATGTGTTACTACTAGCTAGCTTGTCCGCTCATCCCCATGTTAAACCACATAGGTTGATTATTCATCGATACCGAGATAACAGGAAGGCTTCTAGGTATGAAATTAGACGAATGGGTGCAGTACGATACGAACTGCATACTTTTTATGGTTTGGAACTTGGGGTGTAACGGGGATGGCGTGGGAGGGCGCGTAAGTACGAAAATATTGTTATAACCATTGTTAGTATTGTCGGCATCCTCTCTTATTGGACGGCCAAAGTTCGGACAATGAGAAAGTGTTTACTGACGTGCTTGCCTAGACACACACTAGTGTATCATGATAAATCTAAACAACGTTGCAAAGAAATTGTATTCACGTCCAATTCACGAAAAATAAACCAACTGTAAAAACAAAGCAAAATAAACAAAGCCAAAAATTGGTGAAGAGGACACCAAGTTGAGTGGTTCGGCCCTTCACAGGAGTTGTATCAACACACCATAACTAACTAAATAAAACTAATTACAACAAAATTAAAACCAAAAACCTAAAAGGGATGAGTAAGTTGAGAATGGTTTGGCCTCTAGGTAAAAGGTAGTAGCAAATTGTTGAAAACCAATTTCTTGTTGACGTGGCACTTTATTACACATCTGCACGGTAGTGGAGTTGAGTCAATACACAAAAAAAAAAGAGTGATATCATATGAAAAACCAAAACTGGTAAAAGGGGCCGCACGGTTCCGAATGGTTCGGCCCTTCAAAGGAGTGATATCAACACACCAAAACATTCGCCAACTTATTCGCACCGAAAAATAATTTGTACGTTAAATGAAAACTTGAACATTGCTACCGGAAGTAGCAATGTCCTAGTTTTCATTTAACCTTCGAACTATTAAGCGGTACAATTAACTGGGCAAATTTTTTGGTGTGTTGGTATCACTCCTTTCAAGGGTCCTTTAAAGTCTGATGCTAAAATACGAAAATCTTCCCGGTTTGTGACCGCACAATTTTTGCGTTGATGCTTGTTCGTCTACTCGCCCCAAGGCCAACTGAGATAATAGCTGGTTCCTCGCTGTTAGGAACGCAGCTACTATCTCAGTTGGCCTTGTATTAGTACGCCGAGAAGTAACCGTCACTATACAGTATACTTTTAAGGTCATCCAAAATGTATCTCCTAAACTATTCAAGATGCGGGCATAAAGTAAATTAGAAAGTTGTTGGGTTTATAATACAAGTCCAACAAAGGAAACGAAACTGAAATCGCGTCGTAAACATGGAAGATATGGACAAAACTTGGACACTGCAGGGAAGCCAACCAAGGGGCAGCGATAAGCCGTGAAGAGTGTCCAGATACAGTTATTTTATAGCGTTAATTAGATTTAAAGGTGCTTTGAAGTAATGATTATGCATAACACAATCCATCCATCAAGCAACGAACGAACTGAAGCTGAAAACGGAGGCTCACTGAAAATGGATATCCATCAGGCATGAAAGCCTTCCTCGTTTCAGCTGATTTCCTCGTTTTTTTAGCTTTGCAAACGTCCTAAAATTGCATTAAAGACCCTGAAATTATACAAATTTGTTGGCTTTCCTCCTCTATTTCCTCGTTTTCAACCAAGAGTGACTTTCATCCCTGTTAACCAGAACACCAATCCATAGGCATGAAAATACAGGCTCATTCTTCAGTAATGAATTCATTTTCCTTCGTTAAGTTAACCCTTTGAGAGCTGAGTTTTTTTTTATATCTCCAAAAAAGTAGGGGTAACCTGGACGGGGCTCGAACTAGCAACCTGAAGGAGCTGTTAAACGTGAGGCACACGCCTCTACCAACTCGGCCACGGCCGTCTCTAGAGTCGGCTTGTTAAGGGAACCTAGTATTGTTGTCATTCCTGCATTGTTGGCCATCTCGCGCGTAGTAAGGACTCTGTTTTTAATACTTCAACCTGTGCTTGTGTTTGGCCGGAGATTTTCTCGGGTTTAGCACTCAAAGGGTTAACTTGTGTTTTGATAAATTCTTTCTTAACCCTTTGAGAGCTGAGTTTTTTTTTATATCTCCAAAAAAGTAGGGGTAACCTGGACGGGGCTCGAACTAGCAATCTGAAGGAGCTGTTAAACGTGAGGCACACGCCTCTACCAACTCGGCCACGGCCGTCTCTAGATTCAGCTTGTTAAGGGAACCTAGTATTGTTGTCATTCCTGCATTGTTGGCCATCTCGCGCGTAGTAAGGACTCTGTTTTTAATACTTCAACCTGTGCTTGTGTTTGGCCCGAGATTTTCTCGGGTTTAGCACTCAAAGGGTTAAGGTGATAACACAAATACGATAATGCAGTATAACAAATTTAAATATATATAAGCATGTTAACAGTAATTGTACCAGAAAATCTTACTCTTTGGGGGCAGCAAACTTCATGGGGGGGGGGGAGCACGTGTCTCCAGTGCCCATTTGCTTTCACCCCTGCTTTCATACAATTGTAAAAATCGAGCACAATAATTTCCTTCAGTTGATCGTTACTTACTACACGTTTGATGCAACAAGTGATTGCTTATCGCTGTCCTTGGGTTGGCTCCCCTGCAGTATCCCATATATTCCTTGTTTACGGTGCGTTTTCAATTCTGTTTCTTTTATTGGACTTGTGTTATAATCCCAAACAACTTTCTAATGTACTTTATGCCTGTGCCTTGAATAGTTCAGGAGATATATTTTGGATGACCTTTGAAACGACCTCCAAGGTCAGTGTGGGAACCATCATCGGATTCGCCATAGGTTATTTCCTATACGAGTATGTTGTTATTGCCAACTCTTATCCAGTATATAGCAATCTATTTTCGATGGTGACATACCGTACGTTTACACAAAAACGTGCTGTTTTTAATGAGAAAACGTGCGATTGTCCCTTGAAGAAAACAAAAAAAAAAACTATGGAGATCGAGCAAAAATTATCTTCTTGATATAGGCATGCTCTCCTTACTGCAAGAGTTATAGAAATTCTAAGCAATCAAACGAATGAAGTGTGGACCACAATTAGTACATCAGTAAGTTATGTGAGCCTTTGCGGAGTTACTAAACAATATGAAACATAGATCGACGCCAGTGGAATGAGTAAAACGAACGTGGCTAGTTACTATAAGAAAACTCTTGACGAGGGCGTTGCTGGATGTCTGCATAACGATCCCAGAATAGCTTCAGAAGGCTGCGGCGGACAAATTTTGGTCAAATTTCTGCCGTTTTCTAAATTTTTGACCGATTTTGACATTCCAATATACCGTTTTAATCGTCTCGATCGACGAGACCTTACCATTGGCGGAGCAGCCAGATCAATAGAATAAAACACTGAAAAGTTATTCAATAAAAACCAATAAAGATGTGGGTAACTATATGAAAAGAATAGATTTGCTGCCGACAATTTGTTTTCTGACAGTTGGTGTCACAGCCAGTTGCAGAAAGTTCTGCTTCTGGGGAGAATGCAGTGGATAACAATTGACTACAAACTTGACCCACGAATTTCGGTGCATGTTGTTTATCAGTGTTATCGTGCAAAGTACGCCTGCCGCGTGGTATATGGCTTGGTTGGCTGGGTAAAGGTTTTGTCTTTGTTGATGAGCAAAAATGAAACAAACCGTGTTTAAGTCTAAAGCTTACAATTTTAAACGAAAAGACCACGAAATTGGCACCCTGATACGATAGAAAGACTGATTTATTTCGTAGATGTGGACTTGCAGTGCTGAGTTGAATTGTTTCAGAATTGTTGGCGCAACAATCATTGTTTGCGTGTATGACAATTGTTGTGTGCTTACCGCTTTGTAAACCAGTTATCTCCATAAGGGTAAATAAAAAAAAAAAAACCTTTGTTTTGCAGGAGCTCCTGCGGCTCCAAAAATCGTGCGCGTGAATTTTTGGTATCATTTCGCTTCCCTTTTGAAACAAACAGGGTGCACGATATCTACCAACAATAGACAGAAACATCTATCCGTTGTGTAAAGCTTGCAATACTGACAATAGTTTGGCAAAGCCAATATCAGCTTGATTTGAACAGAAAGGGGAAATGCAGGCCTAGATAAAATTTTCAACCTAGCAAAAAAAAAAACATTTTTTCTCACCAGTACAACTAAATTTTGTAAAAATATAAAAATAAAAGCCGCCCGCCCTCATGTTGCTTTTGAGTGATAAACTCCCATAAAACAAGGTACTTTTTTTTTCCCTAAATGAACAAGAATTTCTTGAAAAAAATGAACTTCGTAATTGGTGCCCTTTTGTTGTTAAAGATCATAACAAATGATAACCTATTCATCGGAATAAGTTGGGTACTTAAGTGTTTAAAGTGCTAATATTACGTTAGGCTTTGAAAGGGGGGGAAACGGGGATAGAGACGGACATAATCGGGAGAAAAAATGTTGTAGATATACTCATATGTCTTCAGAAAACAAAAAAAAAAGGAGACGAGTAGTTTGGAGGACCGGGGGGGGGGGGGAAGAGGGTGCGATAGTAATTCAAGATCCACAAAAAGAAGCCACATCATTCAGATTGTTATTGGAACTAAATTCAACCATTTTTAGACATGGCGAATTCTAATTAAAAATATTAAATTATCTGTCAGGCCACTATATGGTTTATCGAAAAATGCATGTGGTGTTCTTGTTTGAAACTTTGAATGTTTGAGTATTTTTTGACAAACCGTAAAGTGATAGGTATTTTAGTGTTTCAATTAATTGTAATACTCTGTAGTGTACAATCACGTATTTCGCTGGGATGGATTTATGTTGAAAAGAATAAAGTTAGATCTTTAGCCAGTTTGTGAATACGACGATTTTTAGAATTTTCCAAGCTGCTGCTGCTGCACTACTTCCTCAGAAGGCCGACATGTTTCATAAGAGTGCTACTCTGATTGCCGTTGACATCACTTGTTGACTGAGGAGCACACACCACGGCAAATTCGAAAATTTGTAAAATCATCTAACACGGACTGCGTGAAAGATCCAACTGTATTATTTGCAACAGTGTAGGTTGTGGTTTTTGTGTAGTATGAGGAAAAGGTTTGACTACCAGGTGTTGTTGATTACTTTTGGAGACATCATAAATTGCTGTAGGTAGTCAAGGCCAGCACTCTTTTCCCTCTGTTACGACACATCGACACCTACATCAGTATAACGCCACAAACAACTTGTCGACATTCGAGTGTGAAAGGAAACTGAAAAGTCATTTTGCTTCACTTGATACAGCTGCAGTAAAAAGGTCAAAGCTAGCGTGCCCTGGTTTAAATATTTTTAACTCTTGCATCCGGTTTTATGTGTTGTAATTTTGAGTGTTGCCGATGCAATCATGCAATCTGTACACGTGTTATGGTTGGATTAGTGAAACACATCTTTATTAGCGTTGCCTTACAAAATCAGAATCGTACGTTTTGACTTTCTGGAAAGCCGTAATTCGTTGCTTAATATAAGTTAAATTAGATTGCCTTTTGTAAGATGCGTTGTATTTTGTTATTGTTTTATTTAATTTGGCATTAAATGTTAAGTCACAGTGGCAATAATCGTGACAACCGTTAAGTTAACAAGTTTAAAAAGTTTTTAATTGCCGACGAAAATGTACATTACCTGTTTTTAGTAGTGATTCTCCTTTTGAGCTAGAATTATCCCCTAGAAGCTTTGGAGCTTAAATCCCAGCCGGACTTGTACCTATTGCGCATGCACAGGCTTGGGCTGGCTATATAACATGGCGCAGCCGACCACTTGGCATCATTTCTCCTAGGGCGTTCACTTCGTGACCGCCTTGAGCTTCGTTCTCTCTACCGTGCCGGTTCCTCGGTCCTAGGACCGATTCAGCCACTTAAGACGTTCCTGCGTTCCTCCTAGACGAACGCGGTCGTCTGCACCGATTTCGCGTCTTCCACGATGGACATTGTGGTGACTGTTCCTCCTTCCCTCGGGTCCGGACAACGACGGACTGGCAATACAGCTCCGCACACCCGGATCGCCTGGTCTTCCCAGATGGTGAACCGCCGCTCAGGCCGTTCCCCAGTCGCCCGGTCCCAGCCAGTATGACAACCGCTTCATTCATTCCAGCGCAGACGCTCCGCTTCCCGACGCGTTCCTCGCGTCTCTCAAGCACCGTACCAATCCCGTCCTCATTCTCCGTCTTACGGTTCCTGTGCCCCTTACCATCTATTGATGTTAACGGTATGCCCAGTGTACCCATGGTTTCTTTGGCTAACTACTAGCCACAACGGGATCAATCCGTTCTGCGATTCGCACGACCCGGAACGTGTTCAGGATCCCTTCGGTTCCAGCCGCCTCTGTACGATCCCTGCGGATGGGAATACATCGTTACAAAATTTTACCGGTTCCTCTTCATCTATTCCGGTCTCCTTCCTCCAGCGGATTAACATTCCGCTTTTTTCCTTGACTCCCCAACAACCCTCGGTCCCGTACCTGGGGAAAGGGTGGGGGGGACCGTCGTCTACTTTCACACAAGAATCGATACCATGTTCGATTCCCGATCCCCACTTGGCACGGACCACAGCAACGATTCACCCGGCAACCATGCCCTTGGTTCCTTGATACAACCCCACTGCGCATGTTGCTGTGCAGTTTCCTTCATTTATATACAATTCTGCATGGTTGTAATTCGGCCATTAACATCAAGGATCCGCCGTGCTCGGTCCGTTGGCAATACCTGTTAGACGCACTCACTCTTTAGCGGTTTCTGTTTGAAGATATCCATCCGCGTCGCCACCATACTGTGCATTCTCCTGATCAGCCTCTGTCATATATAAACTCGGAGCAGTTCGGAGGCTCTTACTTATCTACCCATCGCCTTAGGTGGATGTTCCTCACCTGCATTCGGGCTCACGTTCCTCTATCCTCCCCCCGTACTCAGTCGGGTCCCACGCTCCGCTATGGCACGGACAAGGGAACCACCAAAGGAAGAACTGGTTCACCTTCTTTACTCACGGTCTACTTACCACCTGCCTTCTTGTTGGTGTTTCTGTTCCAGTAATCCCAATTTCTCTCTTCCAATAGCTAACATCTTTCTTCTCTACAGCGTGCGCTATTTGCATCGCTCTGTGGTTGATCCTGGTTCCCTGGTCTTTGGAACATTCCGGCCATCCACAGCATTACTGCGTTCCTGCCAAAAGGAACGCGGTCGCCTGTCACGATTCCGTTTCGGTTTCCAACGAGCAATACAGTCCCTGCTCCTCCACCTTTGGGAACTGGACAGCGAGGAACGAGCTACACAGTTCCACAGACCCAGATTACGTGTTCGCCCCGGACAATGAACCACCGTTCCCCGGTCGTCCGTTCCCTTCAGACTCGGCAGCCACTTCAGTCACCTTCTGCTACATTCCCAACGTCCGTTACCCCATTCCCTATAACGTCACCCAGCAGTTCGTTCCAACGAAAGACGCTCCACCTTCGGTTGCGTTCCTCGCATCTCTCCAACAGCGTTACCTACGAATTAAATGAACCTTTGTAAACAGGGATCGACGCTTCATTCATCACTGTTTCCTGTTGTCAATAAACCAAATCTTAGGTTGGTACCAATATCTGTGATGATTTTCTTGGGTGTTGGATTATTTTCGTACAAATATTAATGAAAACATTAGCTACTGTTTCCCTGACTAAACATCTTGTAAACACCTGGAAATTGCCATTGGATGCACCTGGCAATCTCAGGGAAGTTGAGAAATAAAAAATTGTCTGAACCCTGTTTAACCGTGCAGGGATGCTGCCGGTGTGAAAATATGTGAAAAATGTGAAAATTGGCCAGCGGTGAAAAAAAATGTGAAAAACACAAGTGCTGATGTGAAAAAAAGGCAAAACGCACAAACGAAGTAAAAACAATTAAATTATCCGCTCTAATTTTGGGCCAGTATTACACAGGCGTGTCTGTGTTTAGAACACGAAAAAAAAATATAGATTGGTTTACGGGTGGAGTAGTTTTGAATTAGCTTTCACTCTCTTGAGTAAAATACAGACAACTTACTATGATTACTGGGAATGAAAAATTTGTATTAAAGAATTGTGAAACTGTTGTGATAATTATGAAAAAGAAGAAATCGTGATACAAAAAAAAAAGTAATTGTGTGAAAAATGTGATAAAAATGAAAAGCAGGTATGTGAAAAACGTGATAAAAATGAAAAGTGGGAATGTGAAAAAAGATGGTACTCCTGGCAGCACCCCTGCCGTGCTATGTCGCATTAGTGGCGAGCTTGTAGTGAATTAGTACCACCTCTTTACATCGACGTAATGAAAGTTAGTGCGACACTGGACCTCCATGTACCCACTTAATCCGCTTTCTGGCTTAAGCCAAATATAGTAGTACGCTGTGATTGGTCGAAACAGTAGGTGCTAAAACGTCGTTTTGGCGCCAATTCAACACCCTTACAGTTAGTTCGTAAACATGAAGAAACTTATGATAGTCAGATGGCAAAAGGAAATGAAATTTTGAGATGTTTAAAAACTATTGCGAGGCAAACCTGGAACAGGTAGGTACGCACACGTTGGAAATTATTAACATAAAAATGAAAACCACTAGCCGTAGCGGCTATAGCTAATTCACCTGTAAATGGTGTTGAAACAGTATTAATTAAAAATTTAAAAAAAATATTTATTTTTTATACAACATAGTTACTAAAGTATTTCTGGACATCATTTTCTTTTATTTTTGGCCTTGGTCGCCGGTAACAAATGCCAGCCCTGTCAGCCATACTGTTACCTCGATATGTTTTCATGCTTTTATTTTAGGCATTTATAACGTAAGTATACTGAAAGTGAAACTCGTGAAAAATGCCAATCTGTTACTGGGAATATTGGCCGCAGTTTTGGTGGTACGGACCTAAGTCTTGTTGGGCATTGTATTCGCGTTTTGTGTGTGTGTTGGGAGGGCGAAGGAGGGGGACTCAATAGTAGACTACGCATTAAGATACATTTTTTTCCCGTCCGAAAAACTTTGTCTTATGCCTCAATTTAGTGATGGTCACGTAACATGATAGACCACTAATTAAATTGCTGAAAATTATATCATTAAAAATTTGGTGGGGGGAGGGGGACTAGAAGTGCCAGTAGACAAAAGTCCGCTACTCGTTAACTGTTTTTTTTTTTACAGTCTGTAAAAATTATTCTTATGTTTCAACTTAGTGATGGCCACATAACATGATAGAAGTGCACTGATTAAATTACTGAAAATCTAGACACACGCTAGTGTGTCGCAGCCAAGTAACAGTAGATCATCCCATTGTAGTCATCCGATTGTTAAAAATTGATTGTTAATGATAGAAAGGTGGCTCACTGGCAGACATGTGTCTGTTAACTGTAAGCAACTGAAAGCATATTTTGGCATGTTGAGGATAAATCCCAATGCGACAGAAATGTTTCAAATTGTAGAAAATGTAAGGGGAAGGGTCAGAGATTAAGAAACACTAAAATTTAAAGGATGAGTGTCCATCAATCATAGAGAAAAAGATGCGTCAATAACGTTGTTTTTATGTTGCTGTCTAGCTAGCTGACTAGCTAATGAGATTTTCCCCATGTTAAATCCCATAGACTTTTTGCTCATGGCTAGCGCAAAATTGGGAAGGCCTATGTACCTGAATTTTTGCACACGGATGCTTGGTGATCTGAGGATGGTCCTTTTGTTGGTTTGGGGGTTGTAGGGGTCAGGACAAATGCGTGGGAGGGTTTTGAAATTTGCTACCGGCGAATTTAAATTTCGTTTCTTTTCCAAGTTGCAACCAAAGATTTTAAGCAACAATGGCTTGAACAATTAAGACTGGTCCTTAGATTTATTGTAAAAGCCTGGACGAACTAAAAACTGAGCTGTCACGAAGGACAAAATAACGAAACATTAACGTTGCTGTGGATTGCGTAAGAATAAAGGGATGCACGTTAGGTGATGGTTACGCAACAATACGAGCATACACGAGTAATGGTTTTTTTTTGTTAATAACCAAAAAAAAATGCTTCACATTCTGCTGTT
>JAHWFP010242241.1:1262-36560 GCA_023313725.1 Lithobius niger
ATCTTGACCAGCTCCCTATTAACTCAAGATACAAAACAAAACTGTTCCTTTTCATTCCCCAGGAAATACGTATAAAAAAGTATTCATTCTTTATTCTTTATTCTTTATTCTCGTATTCATTCTTAGGCTATCCATCGATGATATCTGTAGTCAACTCTAATTAGTAGATGTGAAAAATGTGCCGTGACAGTTTTTAAAGAAAGAACAAGGCTGATTACAAATAATAAAATGTTCCCAAAAACATTGAAAGAATCATATTCCAATGATAAATGTGCCATTGGAGCTTAACATTGAATTTCCCCTCTAGTTTGTTTACATCTTCTCTAACTTCCATCCCTTTGCCGGAGACTAACACTTCATGACCACTTACAAAGACTAGACGAAAGAACTCTCCCCCCAATTACAAAATGACTGCATGGTTCCAAATTGGGAGTAGTTGAATTCCGGCTGAGATGTGCTGCAGCTCAGTTTTCTTTTCGAGCTTCTCCAGCAGTGTGCGGTGTGCTTCACTGCTTGACAAGTAGCTCTTGCAGTGAAGTTTATGTGCAAATGCGGTGTGCTTCACTGCTTGACAAGTAGCTCTTGCAGTGAAGTTTATGTGCAAAAAGGGTATTTTGCACATAACTCCGGCGTTTCGACATGGATTTCCATTCTGTTTCTTGGGTTGGCAGTTTTTAATGATTACCTACAACTTTCAAATTTGTACTGATGGTCTACGGTGCTTCCTTTAGAAGTTAGCAACGCGATGACCTTGTTGGAGGTCTTCAAGGTGATCGTATTTACACTCATCTGAATCCCCGCTGTTTACTCATTATTACTATAAACTTGTTTTCATGATATTTGACACCATTTAGGATATATTCAGGTAGGCCCGACTTTTGGACCACCCTGTATTTTTAACTTTTATATTTGCTATGTAAATAATACCTTTAAGTTTTATATAGTCTCGGTCCCACAGGTGACGCCGAATCAATTTCCAGCGAGGAGTGGCAATAGGAGCTGGTGGTGGTTCCACAGGAGTCATGCGTGCTTCCATAAGTAATGCTGGATAATTTCTTTTGGAATCCAGTCCAAAATCCGATAAGATGTCAAGGATTTCCTCCTGCATTTAACCATTGTATCATTAAAAACATATAGGCCTACTCTCTGTAAAATGTACTGCCTTTTACTCACTCTTCGGTTATCAGACATGAAAGGGGTAATTTCACGTGGCTCAGCAAACACAGTCATGTTAGCCGCTGGATTGAAGCCAAACTCATCCCATAAGTCTCCAGGTGTTGAAGCATTGTCCGTTGGGGATGGAGGACGAGACGAGTCGACTTTCTTCGTCAACTTGATAGTCTTTCCATATGTACCTCTTTTAGAAAGAGTATCATCACTATCCTGTGAGCAAACTAAAGAATTAGTTTAACAGTAAAATCCAAATGCAGTCTATAACAAAAAAACTAGATCGTATCACAATAAATTTGTCTACAGAGTGGTGAGTTAAGAAACTGGGGAAGAACTTGTCCCATGACTTTTTCCTGAATGAACGTTTGCAAGAGTCTCAAGTCAACTGCCAAATACAGGAAAAATGCATTCTTTCTTATTCACCTAACAAATCTGAGTGCAGATTCGAGTATAATTTAATGATCTTGATAGTTAGTGGCAGAATTTTCTTGTAGTCCTTTCCAGTAGCTTGCCCAGAACAAACTTTACATCTGATGAATGAAATGAGTCGTACAAGTATCCTTGAACACAGAACGTTCCAATATTCTAGCATTCATATTGCTAAAACCCAATTGATCCAAATCACTGTCATACATCGCTCAATTTAAAGGTAGTGAGGTACATCATTCCAGCACTAATATTTCTTTCACCTTTTTAATAGCTAACCTATCTGTTATATCAATCCAAAAAAAAAAAGCCAGTGGTGCCATCTAACTTGAATTTAACTCGCAGGACAGCTGTGATATGCATTCTCCAGCTTGACTGATTTCCAAGGCAATCTTGGTACTTTTACATTTAGTTTGTATGACGTATCTGTGCCAAATGCATTCATGCTGATATCAAATAAATGCCTCGACAGACGCATTCAACAAAATGATTCACACTGCATAAAAACGAAACGTGTCAACACTCCCTGGCTCAGCAAAAAAAAAAAAACATTTATGTATAAATTCATGGATTTATGAATGAATCACAAGGTAAAGGGTTAAATGACCCAACGAACAAAATTAGAATTTTAAAAGTTTTTGGAAATATGATTTGCAGTGACATCATAGGGACAACCCACTGAAAATGAAGCGTCAAGAGTATTAGAAAAGGGAATTTGCATCGCAAAGTAGGAGAAGCATACTAGCTTACCACTGCTTTACAACTGAAAATTTCACCATCAGACTGTGTTACCAGTAATATGATTCCTCTGGTATTTTCATATGATGACCTAAAGCTAATTAAAAACAGATTAAAAGCATACTGTGTATTTTTAGGTTTACAAATACGAATATTTTCAGGTTGTCATCGATCAAAATATTTTGTAAGGAGTTGTAGGCCTATCACTGATCCCTGACGAAGTCCTGAGGGGGTTTGAAGACAACCAGAAACACACACATGTGAAGTGTCTAAATCTGCTATTGCAGAGATAGTTTTCGAGTTGAAGGCTTTATAGTCGAAGAATTTTATAAATTTATTAAAGCGAATTGTGCGATCTACAGGGTCAAAATTTAATCACATAGGTAATATCCCAAATGCAAAGATTTTATCGATACCTTTTTTGGAAAACAAAGTTTTTGGACTCAATAATTCACCAACAGAGAACGTTCGGGAGATTAATAACACCTTTGGCGAGGGGGCTTATTTTTTCCAACATAAACAAAAGCGAGTTTATGAGGGGCTTGAGTTAGTTAAAAAGACAGTCAAGTTCGACGCATAAAACGGATAAAAACACTGGTCCCTAAATACTTCAGAGCATTTCAAGGGTTGGCTCCCCTTTCAAAGGATTAAAAAACGCATAAACACACCCACCACCAGGTCGTAATGTTGAAATGTACTTGAGTGTTCCAACAAAATTAATAACCAGCCACAGGAAGGATATTTAATCGGAGTACCTGGTGAAAACTATCCTATTATTAAGATTGCACCGATTCTGAGCTGGTGAGCCAATTCTTGCCGAGCAATGCGTGATCGGCCACACTCTGTATACCGAGCAATTACGTCCATTTAACCGAGCCGAGCGGCACGGCACGCTCGTATCTAGTATTGGGACACGATCCAGGGGCCGATGGACCTAGAACGCGAGCTTCAGTCTAGCGGTTACTCAATTCCAGTCGATGATTACGGTCGATGTAAGGTTCCTGCTGCAGGAAGTTTAAACGGCTACCACAGAATTCAACACAGAAACTAAATTTGCAGGTAATTCGTGCAGATTAACTACTTTTTTAATGCTTTTTTGGACATTCGCTTAGTTACCAACATCGGGCTGTTTTAGCGAAAAGATTTGTTGTTTCCTGAAGCCTGCTTTGTATTTAGCAAGTGCTTATTAATAAAGGTGCTCAGTTCTGCTCGGCACCACTGATTGGCTCGGTTCTGCTCGGTATATCAGGCATTTTTTGAGTGCTCGGCCTGGGATCGCTCGGCAGGAAAAAATGTGCTCGGAACAGCCTTACCTATTATTAATAAAATCATTACAACTACTCATGGGTGCATTTATGGACATGTCTATGAATTTCTACATTTTATATTCGTGTTATTATAGTTGTGTTAATATGCCAGTGACTCTTATTAGTTTGTGGTTTGCGCGTGTGCCCTGTCACTTCGGCTTTGTTTTACTTTCGTTTTGCAAGCATTAACCAGCATTGTCGCTATTGATATTAGAGAATTTCACTGAAACACCTTAATTCATGTATTACTGAGACAATTCTAATTGCTTATGTAACATTTAAATTATCTATACATTTTACATCCTAGTGTATTATATATCGGTATCTTAATCATTGGACCATTGTTGAAACGAATTTTTCGCAATTGATTGTTAGCTTCGGAATGTCAAATTTTCCTACTGGGAGGGTGATCCATATTTGTGAGTGGGAGCATCTGAAGACCCTCATTCAAGAATGAGGCACGCACAGTTCACGGGTTGGAAGGCAATTGGCGTTGCTTTATGGATATTTAAAGTCATATATCACAGAATACCCGTTTAGCAGTTAAATTAAATAACATTTAAAAAAGATACGAAAACGAGTAAATACTAAATACTAAACTACGTAAAGCAAGTGCACTGGCAACAGAAAAGGGTGTAAAGAATATTTTACGTCTGCATTTGTAACATTTCACACAGCAAGAATCAACCGTACAGTAGTGTATACATGAAGTCATTAGCTGATTCTCTCCTTATTTGAAGTAAAACATTAGCAGCTTTGGCGGCGAGTTAGTTCCTTGCGTACGCCAAACTTACGTTCAAACTGCACTATGGTTGGTTTACTACGTTAAATCCTGGCAAGATGTTTGCTGTCGGTGTTGCAAAATGTGAGCAGCTTTGGGTACGAGTTAGTGCCTTGTGTAGGCCTGACTTACATTCAAACTGCATTTTCACTTGAGGAGGTAAACAAAAAAATTCTTAAAATTAGTGAAACATCAAAACTCATGTAAAATGTAATACTAACACAAATTACAAGTGATGTGTGGTTCATGGCAGCCGACTCTGGCATTGCTTATACTTTACAGCTTATGCAACACAATTTATTTGAATTAAAAAATATATTGTCCTTCCCCATCGACCACCTTAACAGTTGAAAAGGGTGTTAATACGACAATTTTTCTTTTTAAAACAGAGATCAGGTTATAAAATTAGTAGCGGGGTGGCAGGATGAATTGTGACAAAATACGGAGTAATATATTATTTAAAGAAGTGCAGGTTTCTTGGGCTTGAAAAACCAGTCAGTACGTAAATGTAATAAGTAACCTCCTCGAGCTAAAAGAGACGATGCTAACGGAGCGAGCAAAGTGAGAGATGTGGCTAGTTTATTTATATTTGTCTGATGGCAAATATGTTAGTTGGCACTCTCTTCAAAGCCAAGCCAACTTTCGTGGAAACTAACTTCCGTGTGTTGCATGCTATCTTAGTTACTACAGAAGCCAACACGAACCGACATCGCTACTAGCTAAAATATGGTTACAATAACTTAATGGAGTGCATATGCAGTGCGAACTTGTACGTGCACTGTACAGCTCCTGTGAAGCATATTTATTAATGTGTAATGTGCACCTAATTTAGCAATTCAAGAATAGGGCCGAACAGTACAATTTTGTCGTCATTTTGTGAAGCTTGTTGATTACATTCATCATTAGCTAGCACCAGTCAATACCAGAAGTGGTTGTAACAATCAAAATCCCATCGAAAAGAACCAGAAGTAACCTAAGCTGCAATTGTCTCACGTACTTCATTTAGCTTCTCATTAAGGTTTGACCCCAGTTTCCCATGTTAAAGCCGAAATTTGGGTGCTTAATTTCTCCACTGTCTTTCAACATTTTCCACTGAAATTTGGTACATAAGCTTTGTGGGACTTGACCAATACGTGTACCAACTTTTATTAATATCCGATTTGACACAGCGGAGATCTGGACTTGAGCTGGAATCGTGATTTTCATTTTTGGCTTGTTTGACTACTGCTTGGCATGACACGTTTCTGCAACGCTCTCTACAGATCAAACTATTTGTCCTAGAAAGCTGCTTCTTAGCTCATTTTACACGTATTGCCCTTCCATAAGGCCTTTTCTAATTGGTCAAGTGGTTCAGGGGGTATGGAGCTCTAAACGACCAGATTGTTTTACATTGTTGTAAACATTGTTGATTATGCAACAATGCCAATTAGCAAACGCTAGCTGCAAGACGTAGACTGAAGGTTAAAGGATTTGTTTTTATATTGGTTTGTGCAAACCGTAATTGATAAAGACACAATACATTACAACAAGCTAATAAACGGCATGGTATGCCAAAGTAGCACGAATTAGAAAACAAAAACGAGTTCGTTTGATGCTTAGGGTAAGATTTGCCTGAACCGAAGTTAAAACGGCAAAGGGACACAAATAAACTTTTCTGTAAGGTTCCAGATACTGCAGTATGGCTGTGATGTTTAGTCCACATGAAACCTTACTGCTGTATCTAACCATTACACAGGTAAATACAATTAAAGCCAGAGCCCAAATTTCAAAACTTTTCATGGCCAAACAAACGAAGAATAATCTAAGGCTACACACTCGATATGACTACTTTCTCGGCTAAATTTTTTCAGTTTTCTTCAGTCACAGCATCTGCTTTCTGTTCATCGCCCTATATACGATACATATATAATTTTTCAAGATTTTCAAGCACTTTTCCAGGCTTGCCATTTCCTTATTACTTTCAAGGACATTTCCTGGTATTTAAGGACTCCTACGAACCCGGAATTACCTATCGAACTGTGCTAGGCACATAAGACGATTCGTTTTTAAATAATTTCCGGTGATGTCGTTCAGCTGTAGAATGTACCAATCATTAGCTATCTACTGTGTGCAAAAATAAAAATGGTAAACACAATTGAATACAGCAGTAAGGTTTCACGTGGACTAAACAATACAGCCTCACTGCATTATCTGGAACCTTACGGAAAAGTTTATTCGTGTCCCTTTGCTGTTTTGACTTCGGTTCAGTTAAACCTTACCTTAAGCATCAAACGAGCTCATGTTTGTTTTCTAATTAGTTATTAATTCAGCATGCATTTCTAGTTTTATGTGGCTACAATGTCGAATTTCCATAGTGGTCTAGTACATTCATACATTGAAAAGGCCTGTATTCAGTTCCCAGACTTATAATTGCACGTGAATTGTTTCGTCATTCTCGCTGGTTTCTTCATTTGTAATTAGTTTTTACCCGTTATTATCATTGTTTGTACACGGACAATTATCAGTTATTAAAATGCCCACCTGGTAGACCATTGGAGTGCTCATCCAAACAAGGAGACTATGATTGGCCGATACGTTAGTAATGTCACTTTCCTAATGACTTAAAAAATCAGGGGAGATACTCGAGAGCAGTACTTTTATAACAAGAGCAATGAGTATGTTGGTAGCTTACCTTGGACAAAGCCTCATTGGGTTGACTGGAAGAATTTCTTCAGAAGTAACTAATTGTTCAGAAAATTGGTAACAATTTTTTTAAGCAATTTGGCAAGGAAAGACACCGAAATACAGGACAGCAGTTAAATGCCAAAGGTGCACTGCCTCCCCCCACCCCCTCCCTTTATGAAACGGATATGGGGTCTTCATAGTGAAGGAAAACTACCAATGTGGAGTAAAAAATAAAATTTTTTAGAGGTTCTGTAAAATAAACAGCACATTTATTAAGGAAGGACATTTGTTTGGGAAGGACTCGAATTTTAGTTTAATTCTGCAAGACACCTAACATATTAAATTTAGACATGCTACTTCGACATTACTGTCATGAAATGGTATTTATTCTGGATAATATTTTTACCAGAGCAGAGAAGACAAAATACAAATGTTTATACAGTTCTTCACAAGTCTTTCGGCTATCGTGCAAGTGGTTATGACTGAAATGATTGGGGTGTGGCGTCATGTAGAGGTATCCTAATGGCGTTCAAAGCTAGTTATTTGTGCGTAGTGAGATGACTGGAGTACCGTATTTATATATACTCACCATGTCATCTGCAGGTGTTGTGCTGCCTTTCTTTGAATTAAAACGATATTTTCGTAATATGGACAGAAATACCAGCCAAACTTCATCAGGATTATCTTTTGTCCTGCATCACAATCAAAGGCACAGTCAGCAATTCTCCCGAAATTTCCAAATACTTTAATTATAAAACGTGAAAGCTGCTTAAAATCTCTCTTGTACTTATTTTACACACAGGAAAAAAGGAAACAATAACATAACAGTGAAATTATACATTAAAAATAGGTTAGATTTTATAAGCCGTTCATTGCGATGATGTGAACGGGACTCTCACCAACAAATTCCAGATCACTTCACATAAAAATAAGAGTTTAACCATTAAAAAAAAGCGTTTTATTAAGATGTAAGCCATCTTTGCACACTAAATACGATGAAATGAGCGCCACCTTGAGTTTTGAGAAGATGGAGCTAATTTTATGTGCATTAACGCCTAAACTGTTGGTCTGGTGTGTATTTGATTGTCAGATTTCACATGAGTCAGTCGTTTTTACCCTGCCACTTTGTTCAATTCTGTAAATGGAAAAATGTCGCACTGATCCCATTGAATCATTACACAGCAAAACAGCCTGTAAATTGCTGGAAAGATGCCTTTAACCCATGGCAAGCAGCAGATGAGGGGTCACCTGGTTCGAACAAAAGGGTGGGAATATCGTGGGCTGCAAATTTCTGACTACTACTGACTACTAATTTCTTGAAAATAAAAACAAAAACAAAGTAATAGATTTCTATGAAGTCTGGAATTTTCTTATTACATGGACTAGTAATGAGCATCTTTGTAGTGTAATGGTTGAAAGACCCAATAACATAAAAGCACTAATGTTTTCGCTGTTTTCGTCACATAATATGTAGAGTTACTACCTACTGACACATTATGGCACATAAGAGTTCAGTTTAGCTGCCTGAAGATGCCGATCTGATCACTAACTGGGAATAGGAACCCTGGAAAAGTCCCTGCTGTTACCGAACAGTGACGACTAGGGTAATATGAGAGATAACTACTCCTTTTGCATAACAAAATATATACATTAAGGTTTCAAAACTGAGCCAGCTCATCTTGCAGAGCATTACTTTGCTTCAGTTGACTTACGCTCAACAATATTAATTTTAAAAATGGTCTTTACTGCAACATAACATCGTTAATAATGGGTTTACTTCACAAGATGAGAGACGTACTGTAAACAAGAAAATCGGACGAAGCTGTAATCATATCCAGAACATTACTTTTTACATGCAACCAAGAAGAAAGTAAGTGATACTTTAATAAAAAAAAAGCTAACAGAAATAGAAGTCTCCATACCATCGGCAACAAGGAAAAAGTTGTACAAAAGACCCCAGAAAAAAAGCAGTGAAAACAATACTACAGCAAAAACTATTTTTTTCCCTCACAACTAAATTCAGCAGGGTGTAGTTTATGTAAGGTTTAGAGATCACGGTTGGTATCGATCACTACTTTTAATGGCAAAAATGATATGGGATCGTTCTCTCTTCCCAGTGTTGGACTGGTGTGGATTGGGTGTACCACCTTAATCTTGTGCCTATTCTGTTGACAGAATGGCTTACATCCCCAGCTTTGTGTTTTCATGAGCAGTTCATTATTACTAATATCATAGGCAAACACCTGTCGGCAGGATGTATAAGTATTAGAGATCACGGTTGTAATCAAAAACTTCTTTGCAGCTATTTTCGTCTAGGTATCACTACTTGTAATGACAAAAACTTATGGGATCGTTCTCTCCTCCCGATGTTGGGTCCGATTACCACCTTTATCTTGTGCCCATTCTGTTGACAGAATGGCTTACATCGCTAGCGTTGTGTTTCCATGAGCAGTTCATTATTACTAATATAGGCGAATAACAACCCATGCTAATATTAAAACGATTCTGCACGACAAAGAAAAATAATACTCTAACCCCCTGCCTGTCACACTAAAAAATCGCACCAAGCTGCCGAAGCAAAAGACATTATTGGTTGTTTGGTAAATAAATTTTCTTTAACATAACCAAAGTTTTGTTGCAGCAGCTGTATTGTAATTGGTTTTAAAAACTTTTTACGGCATGCTTACGTTCTCCACTACTATTGATTTTTGTTCGTAATGGTTTGTTGTTTAAACTAAATGTTTGATAACTACAAAAAACTGTGATGGTTGTGATGCCAACGAATTTCATAATTATGTTGTAGCAATCAAACATTTGGTGCAACTTTAACGGTGTGTACCTATTTACCGCAAGGTAAGCAAAAACGAAAGTTGAAGTCGACACTGACATGCCGTTTTATCGCTCCAATAGTCCTGCTAAGAAATACTTTTTGGTTGGCTTAACAAACGATTTATTTTCGACTACAAAATAATTGCGGTAAGTACATCTGTGGCCACTAACAAATCTTTATGTCTGCGTTTAAAGGTTTTGTTGCCGAATAGTTAACCAACAATTATTGTTGCACGGAATAAACTATCATTTGAAACAACAAATCGTTCAGGCTGGCTGAAAATTTTTCTTTTGCTGGAAAAATACATAACCTGTTAATTTTTGTATTAGTTCCTCGAAAGATGCTGTTTCTCTGGAGGTTTATCGGGGCTCAGTAGCCACCGGCATTGTAACCCAACTGCGCATCTCTACTGCACAGCCCCTCTGTATATAAGCGCATTCGCGCATTTGTTTGGCCATCATTTTTACCTCTCAATATGTCAGGCGGTTACTCTAGAGGGGAGGTAGGGTGGGTTTGGTTATGTATTTTTGCATTAACAGTTAGATCTCGTCAGAGTCTAGTGGCAAGCGGGTTCTGTAGGGTTACGAGCCGGCTGTTCCCCCAACAAGTTTCACCAACTTCGCACTTTATTCAGAAAACAGGATAAACATGAATTTGGTCTCTTTCATGGTATTTGGTGGTTCTGAGAAGGACCGTTGGTTTTAGAGATGAAGTCTTGCTTCCATTTTCTGATTGCTTAAGGGGGCTGGATCACACATCTGGCAGCTACGATGGGGCCCAGACGATGTAGTTCACTGGCTTGCATCGTCATCTCTTTGAAGTAATGTGATGTGAAGACGGACCTATTTCACCGTGATGCTGCAGTTAAGATGTCCGATACTGGAACGGAATTGTGTAATGCCCAGGAGGTGGACAGTGCCCTTAACTCGTGCGCTGTGACTCTGATATCCTCGTCGTTGCAGTTGAGGTTGGAGTCATCATAAGTGCCTTGAATTGTTTCACGAATTTATTTCGATATGGTGGCAGCTGAGGTTTCGCCGAAGTTGGGTTCTTCCCTTCCGTAAGCCTTCATTTTGTTGTCCTGGAGATGTAGAATCGGAGAGCTCGGACAGGGCAAAGGTGGCGTTCAGGTTCTTGTCCTACGATGCGAGTTAGAGCCAGAATGACTATGGGTTCAGTTGGTTCATAGGGTCGTTGCGTTTTGGCCCGGAAGTCAGCTCTTAGTGTCAGTGTGGCGTAACTATTACTGGGAGTGAATACACAGTATGCTGGGTCAGCTGATAGTACTTGGCTCTCGCTGCATCGGAGGCTTGATGCTAAGGTTATGAGGAAGACAGTCTTTCTGATTAGGATGGCCATGGGGCTATTTAGGAGCGGTTCATAAGATTCTTTTAGAAGTGTGTTTAAGACGATGGAAATATCTCAATCCGGGAAGGTTCGTTTCGTTGCTGGACGTTCCATTTCAAGGGATTTGATTAAGGATGAAATCTTGTAGTCATCAAGTAGATGATTGCTTCCTGCAGCTTTGAAGACTGAATTGAGCGCTCAGCGATAAAAGAGGATCGTGGAGCCTTTTTGTCCTTCACAGAAGATTGAGTTGAGGAATTTCAAAAGTTCGGCAATAGGGCAATTAACAAGATTGACCTTCCTTCTGCCACACCAATGAAACCATCTTGTCCAGTGGCTGTTGTAGATTCGGTTGGTTGATGCTTTAATTGCAAGACTTACGATTCTGGATGCTTCCTCCTTATGAATGCCTACCTTTCTGAGGAGTTTGATGATATAGTTACCTGTGCAAATGCAGTGCGTGGAGATTTTGGTGGGTCTCGGGTTCTGTTTTGTTGGATGAGCAGATCTGGCATCTGTGGTAGGCTTCTTGGCTCGTCTATTAGAAGGTTCAGAAGGAGCGGGAACCACGCTGCTGATGGCCAGTTTGGAGCCATTAGCAGGAAGAGGTTGCCTGATTGTAAGATCTTCTCCAGGATCTGCAGGGGTAGCTTCAACGCGGGTAAGAGGTAGACTTAAAGGTTGAAGGTTAAGGCGTCTACTGCTGTTGCTCTCTCGTACAGGACTGGGCTCACGAAGAGGGGAAGCCTGGCATTGCGCCTCGTGGCGAATAGGTCTATCATCGATGTTCTCTAAATGTTGAAGAGTAATTCGCAGATGGATTTCATTAACAACCACTCCCTTGTTGGTGGTTTCTTGCGAAACAGAGAGTCTGCAATCACATTCCTGCTACCTGGGATGTGTAGGGGTAGGACTGTTGTGCCGAGCTGGATGCAAAGCAGGAAAATTTCCGAGGTTATCTCGTTTGGTTTGCGTGATCTCGTTCCGCCTTCTTTCTTAATGTAGGCCACTGTTGTTGTGTTGTCTGCCTGGACTTGTACCACTTTCCTTTTGACTAGTTTTTGAGGACTGCCTTGAGTTCTAGGACATTGATGTGATCCATGTCCTGTTCTGTCCAGGTTCCAGATGTCTCGAGGTAGCAGATGTGGGCTCGCCATCCCTCCAAGGATGCATTGGTTAGCAGAAGCAGCTCTGGTTGATGTTCCAGGACAGGGACCGACTGAGAAAGGGTGTGGATGTCTGACCACCAAAGAAGTGTTTCCTCTGGGAAATCCGGACCAGTGAGGCGATGGTGGTTTGAGTGGAATGGCACGGTTCCCCACGTGTCGATTCGAAAGTGATGGAGTGGCCAGGTCATCCACCTGCCATAAGTTATTAGATTTGCTATGGAGTCGATTTTTCCAATTAGGGAATTTAGTTCCATTAAGGAGTGGTCTGGTTGTTGCCGGAACTGTTTTGTGTGCCGAATGATGTCCTCCATTCTGTCTGGCGAGGGCGTGATGGTTGCCCATGTGAAGTTGAAATATACTCCCAGAAAGATGAAGCCCTGTGCTGGTTGAAGTATTGACTTCTTGAGGTTCACGCCGAAACCTAGTTGGTTGAAGAGCTTGACTTTGTAGTCTCTGTTAACCAGGAGCTTTGTTGGATCTTGATTGTTTCGTAACCAATCGTCAAGGTAGGCATTTGCTTCTATCTGTTTCTGGTGGAGATGTGCCAGGATGGGCTTCAGGACCAGTGTGAAAATCCTCGGGGCTGCACTCAGTCTGAAGGGTAGACAGCGGAACTGGAAGACTTTGTCTTGATATAGGAACCGGAAGAGGTGTTGAATGGATGCGTGAAGGGGGACATGAAGATAGGCATATTCTTAGTCTATTGGTACAGTTCAATCTATGGGTCTTAGTGAAAATCGAATTGATTCCAAAGTTTCCATCTTGAAATGGTGGTTTTCCATGTAGTGGTTTAGTGGTTTTAGGTTGAAGATCATCCTTTCTCCTCCCGATGTCTTGGATCAGAGAAAAATGTGGCTGTAGAAACCTCGTCCGAATGAGGGTGGCATTGCAGGATCTCTTTCTTTTCGAGTAGTTTGTTGATCTTATACCCCTCAGCCGCATTATTTTGTTATTTCCAGCCGGCTTAACAAAAATTTCGGCTAAATCGCAGCTGGCCACCAATTTTCTGGCCACCAACGGCCAACTATAAATTCGGACGGCTGGCGGCTAATTTTCGGCTAAACCGATCGAAATGAAGCAAACAGTATCAAAAATGAAACTCACTGCACACGAAAAATAATGAAATGTGAGAAATTACTTTTTTTTGGAGGGGGGGGGTGATACTCGTAAAACATAATGCAGGTGAGCAGCAAATGAAAAAAAAAAGAAATCCATAATGGGGAAAAAATCTCGACTCTCAAATTATGGCATTTAAATAAAAATTGTAGCCATACCACATGCGTGTGTCCCGACATTATTACTTGAACCTTAAAACGAAATCTAAAGTAACCATACATGCTAATGACCATACAAATACATGGCGCTCGTAAATTGCTGGCAAGAGAACTGGTTTTAAAAACTATGAAACATAAGACAACCAAGCAGTTTTTCATTAAAGACAAGTTGCAAGTAATTTTATGATTGTTTAGTGTTGTTTTAATGTATTACAGCTTAAAAATTTGCGGCTTTAGCGTTTTTTTTTTCGACGGCTAGGCCAGGCGGCGGCTGAAAAATATTCGGCGGCTATTCGGCTGACTCATAAAAATGCGGCGTGGCGGCTAACGGCGGCGGCTGAGAGGTTATAGTTGATCTCGGTTGTTAATTTTGGAGTCAGTTGGGGAGATTGCGCAGAAGGTGGTTTCGAGGTGAACATTGGTACAAAACCTTCTCGGATGATGAATAAGACCTGTTGATTGTTCGTTTATTCTTCCCATTCAGTAAGGTAATGTTGTAAGCGTGCCCCTACTGTAGTGGATTGGTGGCGTCATTGGTCCCTTCTTGGTTAACTTTTGTTGCCAGGGAAAGAGTGATGACTTTTCTTGTCTGAAGGAGTTCCCTTATCGTTACGGCTTCAGCCTTTCAAGGAATAGTTCTGGGAAAACTGGTTCGATCGAAAGAACTGATTGGAAAGAAATGGCTGAGTGTGTTCGGCTCGACGGTTGTCAACGTTAGAAGACAGTGGTTTATTTTTCGGCCACGTTTCAATAATGCACTGGTTTGATGAAGGCTTGTACAGATAAGATTTATGGAAGTGCTCTGAAGAGCCTAAATTCTTTGATGGTTTGAGTTTTCTTGATACATCAAAATGAGGAGCCAGATTTGGAATGAGTCCGTGGAACAATGTGACTGACTCGTGGAGAGGAAGGTTGCGCAGTTGTGTTTCGTCGATTCATTTAGATTATAAGCTGTGGCGAGAGCAATGTCACGCATGAAGAGAGTGTTGTTGAATAGTGCACGAGTGAACCAGTTCAGTGCGTGATAGGGGGCAAAGCATGTCTTTCGGAAAAGTTGCAGGATGAACCCTGATTTCGGATGAAGAGGGGTCAGAGGAAAGTTTCTCGCAAAGTGTATTGACAGCACTATTCAAAACATCGGCTTGAGACACAGCCACGCAGGCCCTGACGAATGCATTTATCATTGTCAAGGAGTACAAAAGTGGGAATTTCGGCACGCTTGGAGATGAAAGGTGGTTCCAAAGTCCATTTTCACTTTGGCAGTGAGAAATTCGGATTCGGGATAAGTGTCAAAGTTCTTGTTGTTGCTCCTTCTCCTGAAGGTCGGAAAAAGGAAGTTTCACGGCCAGGTCTTGATGGAGGGAGGTCCTTGTCCAGTTCTATACGCCTATAATGGTTCTCCGCGCCCCAAGATGGTGCCACCGTTGCGCAGCAGGCAGGTGAGTAAGGCCGTTGATTGGCCCAGTAGGGGTTGTTGTTTGACGTTCTTCTCATGCAAGGCAAATCCGAAGCCAATTGTCAAACCACACTTGATGGACTGGAACATCAGAAGACTTTAAGGGTTTGTAGAGGAAGCAGTCAGGAATGAAGTCTTCAGCTGTTTTTAAAAGCTCGGCGAGTGGACTGTGGGTAGTGTCATCAACCGATGGATCCAAGAAACAAATGCGTTTGGCATTCGTTGGGACAGGAAGTGGCGGCGCACTCACATTCGTGGCTGAAGTTGGAGGGTTCACTGGATGGAAAGTGGCATTCGCTATCTGTTGCTTCGGGAGAGACGCTGTGTCTACGTACGAGCCATCGGCACTTCTTGGAGTGGCAATGGGCCAATGACCAAATTCAGCAACGGCATGATCCATCATCAGACTGACTTCAGTGTGGGAGATGGAATGGTCCCCTCTGGAAGAGTGGGATGACAGATCCAAGGGTTGCAAAGGTAATTGTTCAGCTTCCAGCATTCGTTTGCATTGATGCTCAAGACGAATGTAAGCTTGGAGATCAGCTTGAAAGTCCGCTTCAAAAGTTGAAAGATGCATACTTGAGTTTGCGAATGCTGACCAGCTTGAAGGGGGAAGTTGTGGCGGTGTTGGCTACCTCGACGGCATTCGCATTCACATTCGCGACGGTGAGAGTTGATTGAAGAGCAGGGACTTGGGTATCGGAGTCGTCAGCGGTCAAGGGCAGGAGAGGAATCTCCGTGACCTCGGCGGGCGAATTGGACATCTTTCTTCTTCAAGAGGCGTGGCTAGAAGCTCTTCAGGGCGAATGTTGGGAAACAGACCGGCATGGACTCACTCTGGAAGAAAAATGATGGCCAAACAAATGCGCGAATGCGCTTATATAGATTGGGGCTGTGCAGTAGAGATGCGCAGTCGGGTTAGACGCCAGCGGCTACTGAGCACCGAAAAACCTCCAGGGAAACAGCATCGTTCGAAGAACTAATGGAAAAATTAACAGGTTATAGTTTTTTCCAGCAACAAGAAAAATCATTTTTAGTACATAAGCTTTATTTAAGCAGCACTTAAAATTCGAAGTATACATACTGGATATCAAACTGTTCAGGAATCCAACCTGTCAAGCACTCAACTGCCGTGAATTCTGTTGGTTTGTAATGATTGTATCCCATAACAGAGCATCTGAAATATAAACATGATAACTCAGATGCAAAATTAAAAGTATACCATTCATTGTTAAATCAAGATACTGTAATACGTACTCTAAACTCGCCACCTTTAGCAAGGCCTTGGTAAGTAACATAGGCCATAACTCATGACGAACAGTAGCATTTACAGGTAACAATATTTGACCTTGTGCATCAACTGGCACCGTGTCATCAACATAAACCTTGCGCCAGCTGCCCTAAAATTGAAAGTAATGTGAAGTATTCTGTAACATTTAGTGATCTTTTGAAAGCAATGAACTTGTAAGACTATGAGTAATGGCATACTTTAAAAAATACACTGACAAATATGCAGACAACCCTAAAACCACGTATAACTAAACACTAGATTTAACATGACTTTCGTATTAATCTATTCCGCCGAAACTTACACCAGACCAAAGTAATTTTTTCAGTAAAGCAGTGTGTAAAGAAAGATTTTCAACAATAGGACATGACTAACTGTTAAGTGTTGATTTAATACCTTATTAGACTATTTTGAAAGCATGTATCCTTCTTTACTTTTTTTTAATACTAAACAGGAGTTGTAAGTTGCTTTCAGGCTCTCTCCCCAGCAGAGAGGGAAGAGTGCACTATAAATTATCATATTTTTAAATGCGGAGAGCTCAGTAAGCCTTAGTAAATACCAAATATTTAGTTGTAATAATGAAGTAAGTATACATTACACCCATGATTTGCAACAATGCCAAGGAGAATACGGGATTTACACCTCCAAGGATGCCAACAGACACAAAGCCGAAGGCGATTATTCTTCCAATAATCGGTAATGCGGAAGTTATTATACCAATTAGCAATGAGTAAGTCAGCTATGAATACGTGCACGTGTTATTCAAACGTTCGTTGCTGTCCGAACTTTCATTTTGTTGTGTCGCTAAAAACGGCTTTAGGTGTCGACGCACTTTTTTCCGACGACGATTTTGTAGAACCTTGGTCAGCCAGAATAATCCACTTGAGTCAAGCAGCATCAAGCAGTCATTGGAGGCAGCAAAAGAAGCTGTTGTTAACGTGGGCGAGTTAAATCTTAAGCCTAGTATCCGGAATATTTGTTAAATTAAATTTCGTTAGGCTATACAGTTTCCTGGTGTGAGTTAAAAGAGTTTATTTTTAATATCAAGTCAGCTTTTTTCGATAATTAATGCGGATCAACTACTGGTATTTTCTTTCTCTGCTGTTGTTTACTGTTATTTCCTGGTTATTTTATTTTTGCAAAAAAAACACGGCCAGAATGACTTGATGGTCCACGAGCGTCTATACTGCATGGGCTAAATAAAGAAACGAAAAGTAAAAAATGTCGTACTGCCATTGCACGTGCATCTAAGTGATTTGAATCGTTGGTGTGCTTGTTTGTGTTTGAGGCGCATTGTACGGATGGTTTGCCTCAACCGCCGTCAACGCTGTATGGGCTTCTTTGTAGTGTCATGCCTTATTTGGGGGTTATTTGAGTGTTTGTGTTTGCATCAAAACTTTTGTTACTTTGTCACACTGTCGTTAAAAAATATTTTGAAATGGCTGAATGCAGCAGTAAGGTTTCTCATGGACTGAAGACTACAGCAAATGGAAGGCCTAGTAACTTAAATGTTTATTAATTTGTAAGTTAAACCCTTCCGTCATAAAAAAGGTGTGATATCGCATTAAAAACCAAAAATCCATTGTGAAAAAGTGCAGTAAGGTTTCACATGGACTAAACACTACAGAAAAGGGAAGGTAACTTAAATTTTAATTAATTTTTAAGTTAAATACTTCCGTCGTAAAAAATGGTGTGATTGTTTTTAAAAACCAATAAGTCATTGTTAAAAAAATGTAGCAAGGTTTCACGTGGACTAAACACTACAGCAAAGGGAAGGCCTAGTAATTTAAATTTGTATTAATTTTTAGGTTAAATACTTCCGTCATAAAAAAGGTGTGATATCACATTAAACACCAAAAAGCCATTGTTAAAAACTGCTGTAAGGTTCCATGTGTACTAAACATTACAGCAAAGGGAAGGCTTAGTAACTTGAATTTTTATTAATTTTTAAGTTACATACTTCCGTTATAGAAAAGGTATGATATCACATTAAAAACCAGAAAGTCATTCTTATAAAATGCAGTAAGGTTTCACAGCGACTAAACACTACAACAAAGGGAAGGCTTAGTCGTGTCACTTTCCTTTGCCATGGGTACAAGTGCAACTTAAATTTTGCAACTGCAAAATGCAGCAGTAAGGTTTCACGTGGACTAAACACTACAGCAACACTACAAATGGAAGGCCGGTCGGTAGATGTCATCGTATGTTCGCGCTGCTGGACGTTGCGTTCTGGGCGCAGCTACTTTCTCAGCGGGCCTTGGCTGCTACTCTTGTAATTTGCCGTTCCGTCGGTAGATGGCATCGTTATGTCCTGCTGGCTGCGCTGCAGATGCAGATGACGGCTTCGTATGTCCTGCTTGCTGCTGCTGCTGGCTGCCTTGCGGATTTTGTGTAATTATATATATAGATTACGCCGATTCACACGAATCAGGGGGCGTCATACAGTCTTTGGCTTTCAGATTCCAGCAAATGTGTTACTGTTGGTGACTTGCCCAATCTTTTTTTATATTTTTGTTTTGTTTCTGGTATGTTGGGGAGTTAAGGGTGAGTTTGTTTGAATTTTCGGTAATTATACAGTTTAACCGAACCACGAAAAATCACTTAATTGTTTTACTAACCGACACAGGTCTTCATCCTCTTCCTACATCACATTAAAAAACCCGGAGGGGGGGGGGAGGTGTTTTAAGTTCTTTAAAAAACATTGAAAACACGTAAAACGATAGTTCCGGTCATGTTAAAGTGCCTGCCATCTTACAGTAGCAGACAGTAGCAGGAAAACCTGATTTATATTGCAATGAAAGGAAACGGAAATTACGTGCCTTACTCACGCTGCCGTGCTCGCTGCGGCTAAAAACATAACATCAGACACCGCAACCAAAAATTTGTCCACCTAAACTAAAGAAGCACTGGCAACGCGAGCAAGACAGCATAGTTCGGAACATTACTTTCCGTTTACTCAAAATCATCTTTTCTTGCTACATATCTGTATCCTGGAACATGGCCACCGCTTTAACACGGCCGGACCCACCGTTTTACGTGGTTAAAAAACATGTTTGGAGAGCTAAAAAACGTGTTTGGATAACTAAAAAACCTTCCCCTCCCCCATTTATTTTAACGTGAAATGAGAAGAGGATGAATTAGATCTGCATCGGTAAGCACCAAAATTGACCGATTTTTCGTCGTTCAGTTAAACTGTATAATAACCGTAATAACCGAATTTTGTGTTGTAGAGTTACGTCTATTTTTTTTTCTTAAGATTTCTTGAGTTTGGTGTGTTTTTTTTTGCCTTGGGTTCTGATGCAGCTTTGTTGAATTATGGTTTTTTTTAAAGAGTCAAGTGAACAATTTTCTTTGGTTGAACTGGTTACTAATAGAGATTTTAGGATACCCGCAAAATAACGTCAAGGCCACCCAATGAGCCATGAATATTTATGCGTGTAGGCCAAAGGTTTAAACTGAAATGAAGGTTATAAATGCAATAGTCGACTCTCGATTGCAAAAATAATTGAATTTACTTCTCCTTCAACGATATTTACAAACATGAATTTTTACAACGAGACATCTAACAAACGAATTTGTCCCACGAGCCGGCAAAGAGCGTCTCCACCGCTTGTAGCAACCTTTTGCGAGTGTCAGTCATTTGACGCCAAAACGTTCTAATATAGTCTGTTTTCGCGCCACTCAATCGATTACAATTTTACACAAGAATGGAATGTCAATTCTTATGGTAAACTTGTTGCTTTATTTGGCGTTCGATGGCTTGGCCAATGTTTCCAAATTCTCCTTGCTTCTCGAATGCGGTAATTACCCATAATTGCAGGTAATTGGATAAAGACTGTTATTAGGTGTTCGAATGGAACGCTACCGCCAAACCTTACACCGCCAACCCTAGATTGAGAATTGTAGCCAAACAAATCTCGGTAAGCCGCAGGATCACTAGTGATTTTAATCACCAGGGTGGCACAAAGAAGGCTTCCGACCACACACATTTGGTAAACACCAGCATGTCACCACAGCCTTCCTTCCTGCACACACACAGCCATCGAGCACCTCACTTCACAAATTGCACCACATTTCACCAGCACCACACAGCACCTCTTTACCACTTCACCAACGTTTGCAACACAACAACAGGGCAAGCACATCACCAAACCGGCCTACTGACAACACCTGGCGTTGCACCCAAAACACACCTCTTCTTCCTCGATCACATTCTTTAACAAGCAATCCATCCACTTATACTTTCCGCACACCATAAGAAAGCTTATATTAGACTTTCTTTTCGCTCCTTCACAACTCAAACCGATCTCTACACACCACTGTACCACACAAAAACCAAACAACCTCCAGTTGCAGCTCAACAGTTACTCAGTTCACCACAGGCGAATAAACACACATGCAAGGCAAACCCCCCTTCCACACTCGGTACCAGGGCGTTCGCAAATCCCCCAAAATACAAAAATATTTACGCACACATCAAGACACTACTTCCTCAACCGGAAGGCTGCTGAGTGCATCAGCGTTAGCCTTTTCGACACCACGGCCAAGTTCTATGCTAAATCCTGTAAAAATAAAGACCAACGTAACAGTCTACCATTGCTGTTCCCCTGCGTCTTGAGCCAAACCAGCGGATTATGGTCTGTTTGAAAAATAAACTCAGACATAGCCAAATACGGCCTTAGCTTCTTTATCCCCCAAATAAATGCTAAACATTTTTTCAATCGTACTCCACCCCTGTTCTTGCTTGTTTAGCTTTCTAGAAAGAAACAATACAATACATGTTCTTTCCCATCATCCCCATCCTGAGACAAAACCAAAGCAATACCCCTGTCACATGCATTAGTTTGCACTTTGTACACTTTATTTGGGTTAGGTGCTGCCAATACAGGAGGAGAAGCCAGTATTTCTTTCAGCTTACTGAAAGCCCTACCACAAGACTCATCCCAAACTACCTTTTCTGGCGCCCCCTTTTTTAGCCTGCCTGTAAATGGCAAAACCAACTGTGCATAGTCACGCACGTAATGTGAATCCTAATACAGACTTTACATCTTTCTTACTTTTGGGTATTGGTAACTCGACAATTGCTCGTATCTTAACATCCGACGGCCGCCTACATCCCCCTCCTACTTTATGACCCAAGAACATAGCATGCTGCATACCAAGCTGACATTTCTTCGGATTGATAGTAATACCATCCTCGTTAACTTTGCGTAAAAATGCCAAAACATGCTCCAAATGCTCAGGCCAATCAGTTGCAATCACTGGCACATCGTCCAAGAATGGCCTAGCAAACTCGTAAATATCCTTGCATACTTCAGTCATCAAGCGCTGAAAGTAGAACGTTGCGTTGACCAGTCCCATGTTCATTTTTAAATACTCACACACACTTAAATGAGTGTTTATGGCCGTCACTTTGATGGCCCTGGGCGAATTAGGAATCTGCCGAAAACCCCTGACTAGGTCAAACACAGAGATAACCTTTGCTGCCGCTACCCACTTAACCACTTTTCCCAAATTGGGCATTGGGAACCTCTGCACCTTAGTTCCTCCATTCAATACCCTGTAATCCGCAACAGGCCTTGGCGTTTTTCCCTTTTCAGCCACTATCAAAATAGGCGAAGCATTACAGCTCTTTCGGGGCCTAATTACACCTAATGCCAACATTCTATTAATTTCCGTTTCAATTAGTTCTTTCTGTTTGGGTGAGTACCGGTGCAATTGCTTTTGTACCGTTACTTCCCGGTCCATTTGGGTGAGTATACTCATTATCCTCCATTAAAAAAAGAGAATCTAGAACATCAAGGTCCACAAAGCTGTCAATAGCTTGTTCATTTGACTTAATCCTTTTTTGCTAGTTGTTATTTGCCTCATTACCGCATTTAAAGGCACATGTACTTTAGACTGCAATAACTGATGTGACTTTTGGCTCAGTAAAAAGTCATAACCCTCATTAAAGTAAGGCGACACTCCACAGACCAAAATAATCGTGCCCTCCTCAGTCTCAAATTTCACCTTTGCCAACGGGAGTTCCGTTACACCTTGACAAATCACTGAGGACAGCGCAACCCTTTTCCCTGTGTATGCCTGAGGTCTGACCTTTTTACTAGACACCACATCAATAAATGCCCCCATGTCTAATAAATAGCTGCCACTCACACCATTTATTTTACACGGTTTCGTAAACTCACTTCCTACTGACTGCTTGCCTATATTACCTTTTTCTACACTAACCTTCTTTCCACTGTGAACATTGCATAAATTGCCTGCAAACATTTCCAACTGGAGTTTTAGCATTATTCCTTGGGCAATCCCGTCTTAAATAGGAAGTCGAGCCACAAACATGGAACTTTCGTTGTTCGTCTTGCCCTTAAAGGTGCTCTCCCTCCAGTGTGACCATTAGTCCCTGCTTGCGGCCTAGCCTGAGCATTTTCTGTCGAAGCAGTACTATTGTTACTACCACCTGTACCATTTGAACCATTTGTACCATTGTTATTATTACCACCATTTTGGTTATTCTCAGCAGAATGAGAATTCCCACTACGTTTACCACCATTTTGCCTATTTCCTTGGTACTCATTGCCTGGTCGATACCTTCCATTACCATTATTACCATTGCCTCTGTCATAATTTCTACCCTGTGGTCCGTAACCACCCCTGTTCGAACCACTCCCCTGTCTTAAAACTGCTTCCTGACGATTTGCACAATAATCGTCAGCAAGAGAAGCCAGGTTCAAAACAGATTCCTGCTTGCCTTTATTGATTAACCATACCCGTACCGGATTCGGCACTTTATTCAAAAAATCCTCCATAAATATTTGCTGAAACAGATTTTCAAACGAATCCTCACAATCCAATTCCTTAACCCATTCAGTGCCTAAGGTAGTAAGATTAATCATGAGCAAAGTCTAAGTTCCGTCCGCTTATCAGACTTTTGAGCAGCTGTAAATTGCTGATGTAAGCATTGTTCCGTGACATTAAACCTAACCTTAAGGGCTTTAACACAAACGTCGTACTGTGCACAGTCATCATCAGATAGCCTCATCAGACATTCACTCGCCTCTTCCGTCAATAACGACAACAATCTAAAAGGCCATTCCTACCTTTTAAACCCCATTCTTTCGCAAATTCATTTAAATCCCGACAAGAATGTTAAAACACTGCCCTCCTTCTCCTTAAAAGGCTGGCACACTTTAGACATGTCATACTTTTTCTCAATTTGAACAGACTCTGCTTTAACACTTAACTGTTTTTCCTTAAAGGTCAACTCTCTTACCTGCACTTCATCATTGTGCTGCCTAGCATTTTCGCTAATACGCAGCTCATGCTCCTGTTTCTCTCTCGTTAATTTATCTTCTCGTTCCCACCTCTCTCTTTCAAGTTCCTCATGTCTATCCAATTTTTCTTTCAATAGCTATTTTTTACTGTTAAGCTCAGTTTGCTTAGCCAACCTTTCCTCCTAGCTCTTCCTCCCAATTAAGTTTTTTCCTTTCAAAAGCTACAGTTTGTTCCTTTAATTCACTTTTCCTCTTTAATTTTTCCCTTGCCAAATCGTCCTCCCTCTCATTTAAAGCCTCCTCCCTTTTTAATTCTTCTTTTCTGACACTTAACCTTTCCCGCTCCAATTCCCTTTCTTCTTTATCTTTTAACTCCCTCTTTCTTTTCTTCTCTTTCCCTTAACTCCCTCTCTTTTTGTTCTTCTACAACCCTTTTTTCTTCATCCACCATCTCAATTGCTGCTTCAAGATCTACCCGCAAAAGTGTACTCCCCTCCAACCCACCTTTAAGCAACCCCAGAATATCAGATTCGCGTTTTGGCACAACCAAATCCAATTCCTTTAAATCAGCCTTAAATCAGCAACCGTCCTCCCTTCTAATAAATCCATGTTTAACTACTGTAAACACTACGTATCAAACAGTACATCAAAGCATCAACACACCAAAAAAAAAAATACCAACACGCAACTGTACCAGAATAAACAACCCTTTCAGTTACACGCCCTACTACCAGAGTGTGAAAAAAAAGGTTGCCTTACCCCTGTTGCCGTGTTGCAATAAAACACCAAGTTGACTCCCTCACATCAGCCTTGACGACGATTCTCTGCCGCTGGCAAAAACCTTCAGCCACGATCTGCCTCTTCCTTGTCTCCGGATTCGGCCAAATCTTGCACGACACTTGACTTTATGCTACTTTCTACCGGATCGCTCGTCCTCGTGCCTGGATGCCTCGGTTCTTTGCCCAACTGCAGTAATCCTCTCCGTCAATCTTCTGTTTAGCCTTCAACTTGCGTTTCCTGCTTCCAGATGAGTGCCACACTCGCTGGAGAGATCTTCGTGCCTCTCTACTGTTGACTCCCCTTTTGAAGTTGTTCATAAACTCCTGTCGCCAACTTCTCGCTAAATACCATTTAACTCAATGGTCGGGAAACAGTTCGTCCTGGAAGGCCTGGTTAGTCGCTACCACTTGCCACCATTATAAATTCAATGGTCGACTCTCGATTGCAAAACATAATTGAATTTACTTCTTCTCCTTCAACGATATTAACAAACATGAATTTTTACAACGAGACATCGAACAAACGAATTTGTCCCACAAGCCGGCAAAGAGGGTCTCCGCCGCTTGTAGCAACCTTTTGCGAGTGTCTCTCTTTTGGCGCCAAAACGTTCTAATGTAGTTTGTTTTCGTGCCACTCAATCAGATACAATTTTACACAAGAATGGAATGTCAGTTCTTATGGTAAACTTGTTGCTTTATTTGGCGTTCGATGGCTTGGCCAATGTTTCCAAATTCCCCTTGCTTCTCGAATGCGGTAATTACCCTTAATTGCACGTAATTGGATAATGACTTATTAGGTGTTCGAATGGAATGCTACCGCCAAACCTTACAAGGTCAGTCCTACTAAGTTAGAGTAATAAAGACTTCAACGTACTGAAAGGTACTAAAAAGAATGGTAGGCATGGAAAGTGTAGGCCTACACTTAGGCCTTTTATAATAACGAAATCTTAGCGAAAGGACAAATAAATTCTTACGAAAATGTTTAGGCAATTTTCCGGTCTGGAGAGCACATGTTGTATCGAATTAAATGAGATGAGTTTTTAAAAATAACGTAAAATGCATGCAAAGAAAGAATGTGGAGGGCGTAAAACGATTTTGTTTTCCTCTGCGAAAAAATACTTCTAGTTCAACACCATGCTTTCGATGTATCACCCGCTCCACCCCCAGCTGCTATACACAATGCCTCAGCCTTTTGTCAAAGTTCCACCAAACTTGCGTTATCATGACTGTTGTGATTGAATGACACACCTCAACAATGAGCTCTCTAAGCTGCTGTATATTCCAAGGATGGTGCTGTGCTGCAGAAAGGTTCTTAAGGTTCCACAGGAAAAAATCAGGAGGGGTCAGGTCAGGGTTAGGTCAGGGGATAGGTTATCTCATTTAATTCGATGCAACATGTACTCTCCAGACGGAGTTCACACTGGATGCTCCACGACGGCCAAACAGACTCGAACGTTGAAATGGCAGGAAATGGCCTAATGCAATTCATTTGTCCTTTTGCTACGATTTTGTTGTTAGAATAGGCTAAGTGTAGGCTACCATTCTTTTCAGTATCTTTTCAGTACGTTGAGGTGTTTATTACTCTTCCTTAATCGGACTGACCTTCGTTTCAGTCAAAACCTTTTTTTTTGGCCTCATATGTACTTCCATGCCAAGTCAACATACTTAATAGGCCTACCTCTTATATACACTTTATATAAGAAGTCTATACACTTTATAGGTCTACCTCTTTTTTTGGTACTTTTTTGACCAACCTGTATATGACAATAACTTCTAAAGGGTTTTCATCCCCTAAATATGTTTTCTGTAGTTTGCGGGAATGCGGCCGAATTACAGACTCATTAATATAACCTCTTGTGGCCAAGATCATCAAATTTCCATAAAAAGCGCAACAGCAAAATTTTTTTAAGTCCAAACTTTTTTGTTAGCACCCTCCAGAATCATAAAAGGACTTTCAAAACTACCCGTTCTATTAGACATCATCCGACCCTAACGGTTTTGGAGGGTGCTAACAAAAAAATTTGAACAACATAATTTGAACAACATAATTTTGTTGTTGCGTTTTTTGTGGACCACCCTGTATGTGCCAGTGAGAACCTTTTATTTACAAAAAATTTTAAATGGCTACCAGAAAATCTACTTTTTGAATATTAGCTCTCTAACTTTGAATGAAAGGTGAGTATGTCGTCGTTCCAACAAGCCTTAAACAAGTGATTTGGTGCAGACGAAACGAACCTTGGTCTAATCTCTGTATGGTTTCGTATGGTCTAGGAATTTAAGAAATTGCCGAAATTACTTATGACGGCAGAAAAATTTAACATAACGGCTTTTAAAATGTCATAAATAGAAAAGAACAAATTAAGGTACATACATCATTAGCAGACAAATACTTATTTGTTATAATTATTTACTAAAACTTCTTTTAAAATATTATGCAACATTTCAATGTTTGGATGCTGCAGCATGTCATGGGGCAATTTGTTAAAGATCGTTAGTATGTACCATTTTTTATTTCTTTTCCCGTACATCAACCATAGTAAACCTCATCATTCCTAGTCAGTGGGGGAGGTTTACTTGAGTCGCGGGGGGGGGGGGGGGGGGGTTGAGGCTTAATGTCGCGTCGGCAACTAGGTTATTAGCGCCTATCTCAGTCACAGTGCAGTGGTCCGGGTACTTGAGTAGGGTAGGTTGACTTCAGTGGGAGGTTTCCTTGAGTGGGGAAGGTTTACATGAGGGGAAGTTTACTTGAGCGGGAGGTTTACTTGCGTGGGGGATCGTTCGAATGGTTAGGCTTAACATGGATTCAAGGATGTTGGGGAGGTTTTAGGGAAAATGCATAATTCGTCAGGTTAATTTACGAAAGTGAGTTTGTTTAGTAATAGTGAATTTTGTTTGTATATTAACCTGAAAATCTGCTTGAGAAAGAATTTGAGAATTGTATTTACCTTGGCTGGCAGCCGGTCCTCCTGCCTGCATTTGTTGTCAAGGACTGAACTACTTATTTGTAATTTGGACTGCACCATTGGAGATTGGTTGGCCGGCCTGGTTTTCTTGTTCACAGGTGGCCTTAATCTATCACAATGTACCTTAATTATACCTAGTTTTTAGTATTTTCCCAAGCCCTTGGGGTCGTAATTGTATTTCCTCCTAGTTTTCTCGTGCAGGCGTGCTCGCCTATTATGTAAAAGCTATTTAAGCAACTGTTTGGTAATAAGTTCACTTTCGTCGGCTGGACTTGACCAGCAAATATCTCCTGCCTTGAACTGCCTTTCTTGCCTGGGGGAATTGGCGGAGCCAAATGTTAGGACTAGTTTAGGTCTACGTAAGGGTAAAGGGGGATGATTTAGGGTTAAGATTAAACCTAACGGCCTTTTATTAAGATGGTTTAGTTTAAGAGTGCTTTGTCCTTGGGTCAATGGGTACTAATCAATTCTTGTCTAGTTTACAGCCAGCCATCTTACGCCAATGCTGTCTGTGGGCCCCAAATAAACCTAATTCCTCCTTAGACTAAGTAGTTTTAAGGACAATGGTTTTAGCGTCTTCGCCGTATTAGTTAGCGAAGTGTCAGAGTGTTCACATGCTCTAAGCTGAATCAGTGGCCTAGTTGGACTGTCCGGGCCAGTAGAGCGTGCGTTCCGATATTCAAGGCCGCCTGCTAAACATTTAATCCGTCTTAGAAGTTACGTAATGAGTTAGCAGGACTTATCGCAAGAGGCATGTATTGGTGTTTAATGAGCGATTAGACTCAGAACACTATTCTCATTTTTTATACGTTTTATTTATCGACATGATGCAGGCGAAATATTCGTGAGGTTATCTTTGTGAAGCCAAGTCCCATGATGCGTCACCACCCTTCAAACGACTTAAAGTTCAAGATCAAAGAACTACATTTACCTCATCCCTTGTCACGTCCGTCTTTATTGCTAGTAAAGGAAAATCGTCAAAAGGCCATTTATACTGTAGACGAGCAACAGGGCAGACAGATTGCCGAGCACCCTCGGTCTGTACTTGGGAAATCAAGAGACGTTCTTGGACTCAAGCTAACGGAACATCCTAAGCCTACAAGATGGCGGGGGCCTTCTCTACACAACCGTCATCATTCAAGGGCAGAAAAAACAAGAAAAACAAAAGGTAGGGGACGCAACATAGGGGCTCATCTTCGCTCCCCAGGAAAAAGGTCTACAATGATTGTGACAATCCTTAAGGCTTTGCAATACCATGTTCCCTTCTACACCAAAGTAAATTGTTGACATAAACGATTGTTATCAAACCCAATTGTTATGCGACCCAAACTCACCCCAGACCCAGACACACACTAGTCTTTACATAACTACTATCACTACTAACACTCTTTGTCCGCGCTACTGAAGCCACCACCAACCACACAACCGAGATGAGGGAGAGAAAAAAAGGAGAGGAAGGGAAAACAGCGAATATTCCTCCCACACGAAGTTCGAGCAACCCCGATGCGCAACCACTAGTGGCTGCATAGTTTTAGTCCCCATCCAACCCCCAACCTTTTAGTTCTGGGTTCAGGCTAATGGCATGTCTCTCCCACTTTGCTATTTTCCGGACAGTGGTGCCGAAACCCAGGAATCGTTTTCAAGGCCTTTAGCAAATGGGAGTGTTGTTTGTGCACTGGTAATTAGGAACCCTTTTGCCTTACCCTAGAATTAAGTAGTGGTAGCATTGCTGTTGCGGCGTCTGTTGTTCTTGCCCCATTAGGGGAAGGGGCAATTCGGATTTTGGTTGTTGCCTTCTTGTTGTTTCGAATAGTCGGGCCTTTGTGCCATTGTATGTTTCTGTTGCTTTAGCTAGTAGTTTGCAGATAGAGCTGTATGTGTTAGGCAGTTAAAGCTGGAATTCGCGCAGCTAAAAAATCGTCGAGCGGCTAGGAGACCAATCATTACGAGGTTGATTCAAGAATTAACGCAACCAATCCCGGATGAAGATAGGGGAAAGGTAGAAAGCTGTTTAGCTAAATTGATAGCAAAAGAAGTAACCTTACTACCAGTTAATGAGCAATTAGAAGTCGCAAGTCCAGCAGCAGAGGTGGCCGCAGAAGTCAGGAGCAACGATAATTTCAATGACACAATTATTGACGTAAAAATAGTAGCAAATCAATCCCTAAAGTCGAATGTAGCAACAGCACCTGCCGTAGGTCGAAGTGTGAAATTCGCCGATGCCAAAGCTTCAAATTGGAACCATAGCAGACTGGGAAAGATTTGCTGATCAGTTCTCAGCAGGAATTGACCAGAATCCAGATTTGTCTAAAGTGGACAAATTCAATTATTTAATTTAAAGGGGCTGCTAAAGGAGCCGGCCACTTTGATAATTGCCGGTCTATCTTTAACGGAGGAGAACAACGACTACGCATTGAAGCTACTTGAGGAAAAATACGGAGATAAGCAGCTGCTAGTGGCGGAACATGTACGTTTGTTGTGAGCCCTCAAGCCAGTAGCAAGAATGGACAACATCGCAGAATTGTGACTTTTTATGGAAGACTTTCAAAAGCATTTGCGGTCCCTAGAGGTATTGGGGCAAGATGTGCCAACAATGGGGTTCTTGCTTTGTCCTAGCCTGCTTCGCTTACCTAATCCAATAGTCAGAGAGTGGTCAGTATATGACTTGCAACTACTAGTAGACTTTGTCAAAGAAGAATTGAAAGGATTGGAATTAACGCACAGTGCCGCACTTATTAAATGAGGGAGCTCATTCACAGAATGCAATTCAAAAAGAAGTGTCTCGAGCCTCAACCACGCCTTCAACCTTATTGCTTGTCACAGAAGGGTCAACAGGAACCAAGGGTGGCCGCATGCAACCTTCTAAACCATATTGTGTGTTTTGCAACGAGGGAGGATCGCACTCGTCTACAGCATGCCCAAACAGTGTAACCAATCAAGAGCGCCGTGCGGCCCTACCAGCGTCACGTAGGTGATTTCGGTGTTTAAGGAAGACTAACCATTTTGCAAGCACATGCGACCAGCAAGTCAGTTGTAGGAGGTGTCAAGCTGTGACTCGGTATTTTGTTATAAACGCAACTCACCCTCAGTCACCCTCACTGCCAGCAGCAGAAATACGCCAGAAGTTCCAGCCAAACAAACAGCCGTATGAGAACCAGATCAAAGGAAAGTAGACGCTCCGGCTACAGACACATCACATTCTGATGGCATCAGCGTCTTTGTCAAGAGGAAACAAGGACAAGACCGTTTCCGTGTTACAAACATTACGAGTATGGGTGCAATATGAAGGTGGAATGGAAGAAATTGTGTTGTTGGTCTACTCAGCGAGTGAGCGCTCGTTCATCTTGACATGGTTGGTAGAGCGTTTAAGGTTGCCAGTGAGACAAGAGACAGTAATTCATTCGTTTGAAGGTGTAAAACGTCAACAGAGAAGCAAAATAATTTCCTTTTCACTGTGTGGAAGTAATGGCGTCAAAGTCAATCTATCTGCTCTACAGGTTCCAGAAATTTGTGATGGGGTAAAACTTTGGGAAAATGGATTGATTGAAAGATTTTTTGCACGATCACCAAGCGTGTAGCTGGAATTAGAAGATGGGCCCAGGGAAAGTTGCAAGTGTAGATGTACTAATCTGAGCTGATCAATACTGGAAAGTGATAACTGGTCAAATGAAGAAATTAAGCATGACTCTCATGGCAGTCAATAGCGTGTTTGGATGGATGCTGCACGGTTGCACGCCCAAGTATAGTCCCAACACAACTACGATAGCGATGTGTGTAGCAACAACTGCAGAAGAGAAAACCGAGTGGCCTGTCGATATTTCCAAGTTTTGGGAGCTAGACAGCAGTGGAACTTTGGCAGAAGAGGAACGGTCGAAACAGACACTACAGGAAATAGAAGTTTGGGAAGCATTTCGCATAACCACTACATTGCAGTGCAATAGGTACCAAGTAGACATTCCTTGGAACGAGAAGAAGAATGAGCTCTCAGATAATTTCGAGGTAGCCTTGGAACGTTTGCGAAGGTTACAAGTGGGAGTTGAAACAGAACCCTGCCATGTTTGAAAGCTATAAGAGTACCTTATTTGAATATATAGAGAAAGGACATGTGGAAGAAGTTAGATTAGAGGAGCACAGCCCTACTGTGCATTACATGCCTCATCATGCAATCATAAAAGAAGACCGGAAGACTACCAAGTGCAGAATTGTTTTCGACGCTTCATCTAAGCCAGAAGAGGGACGCTCACTAAATGACTGTCAGTATGAAGGGCCAAGTTTGAATCCGCCCATTTTTTATCATCATCTTCGTTTCCGGTGGCCGAAAATTGGCATAACTGCAGATTTGAGCAAAGCCTTTTTGCAAGTAAGACTGAATCCAAAGGATAGAGATGCAACTCGATTTCTATGGACGGATGGGCCATGGAAAAAGGAACCAAACCGCCCTTGAGGGTACTACGCATGACGAGTGTACTCTTTGGAATGAAAGCTAGTCCGTTTTTACTTGCCGTAACTATTCGCCTGCATGCAAGCACACACCCCTCGAGTAACGAGGAACTAAGTCAACTTTTAGTTTTGCACCCTAAGTGGATGACCATTTGAGTGGAAAGGACACTACAGCTGCAGCGCATGCGACGTCTACAAAGGTGTACGAGTTAATGCTGAAAGGCATGCGATTTATGAAGTGGGCTACCAACGATGAAAAATTACGAGAATTATAGATAGACAGTCGGACATCGGCTGAAGAGCCTGTAGAGGAAATGATCAAGGTTTTAGGTCTCACCTGGAACACTGCGGCAGACAGTTTAAGTTTGCGCTCTAGTGCTCTATTGGAAGCAATCCAATCGGAAATGTCCACAAAACGTCACAAGTTGGAAATGCTTGCGCGGGTGTTTGATCCGCTAGGCTTTCTTGCATCATTTGTCATTTTGTTAAAATGCTTGTTACAAGATTTGTGGCGTCTGAAAGTGAAATGGGATGAAGAAATGCCAGAGCATCATAGAATAGTTTGGTTACAGTGGAAACAAGACTTACAACTATTCGCGCGTTTAGAAATTCCCCGTTGGCTATAGTCAGCACTTTAACAGGCTTTCAGTTGCATACGTTTTGTGATGCAGGACCACGTATGTATGCGGCAGTTATTTTCGTTATACTTTAAGCAACCTACAAAGTTTCAACAATTGTTTTGTAACAGCTAAGTCTAGATTAGCCCCGCTTCAACCCATGAGTTTTCCCAGATTAGAATTGATGGCCTGCCTCATACGAAGTCGTCTTGCTGAAAGTGTTGTACAAGTTTTGAGCTTACCCAATACACTTCGTTTCTATTGGTCGGATTCTATGGTAGCCCTGAAATGGATAGTGGATGTTCCTTCTAGGTGGAAGCTGTTTGTTGCCCGAAGAGTTCAAGAGATACAAGCATTTACAAGGGAAAGAGGCACCTGGAAATACTGCAGCAGCAAAAAAAGTGTCGCAGATATAATTTTTGGAGGACAAAGACTACCGATATTGCTTTGTAATGAGGAACGGTGGCATGGGCCCTCATGGCTTAGTTTACCAGAAGTCGACTGGAAAGAAGTGGAACCAGCTTTGCAGGAGGCAGAGATGACCGACTTGAGCAGTGAAGAGCAAATAGTTCCAACTGTAATATTCACGTAGTTGTTGAAATGACGCCACTACTGGAAGCTGAGGAAAAGTGAAATGTCGACGGTGGAACGCCAAACCTGTCAGTGAAGACGAGGCTCCTTTGCCTACCGAGCGCAACACCCAGCCCCCTAAAATGCTTGAAGGTCAAAAATCGTGATATACTATTGTTGACGCCCACCCCTTAAAAATGATCGATTTTCAGTGGCAAGTTTAACTAAAATCATATTGAATTTTAACGAAATCAACGTTTCATCCACTTAAATCTTGGTTTTTCTGTGTCAAAATTAAGTAAAAGCTTCATACATTTAGCAAAATCAACTTTTAATCCAACACGATTTACGGGAGTGTTTGTAATCAAATCAATAAATTAGACACACTTAACCGAACATTAATCGTCTTTTTATTACGGTGTTGCTTTAGAACTACGAGCGACGATTGCATAATGGTGTAGGTACACATTTTCAGTCTCGTATTTGCTTAAAGGAATAATACACGACTGACACTACCTGGTATATATGATTTTTGTAAATGCGTTTGTAATGTTGGTTTCCGTGCATTGTGCCAAAAGATTGGTTCCATCGGCAATGTGGCTTTCCTTGCAGCGTTTCTGTATGTTTATGCTGACGTAAATGTCATGTCATTGTACTCCATTGTATAGTAGGTATATTGTATCGAACACTAGTAGAATGACGACTGATTTCTAGATAGGTCGATGGTTTCCTGCGCAGATTCATCTTGGCACTCTGGAGTTTGATACTCCCGTCTTTGGTGTTCGGATAGGGTTTTGCGTCCGAAACAGACAAAACTAAAACGGTGTCGTTCTGGGTCACGGCCATTCTTGGACGTGCCTTGATACCCTCCACTGGCTGTCGAGGGTAACAAGCCTGGAAGGAAGAAAGGAAGGAGGAACTTTATCTTCTGATCAGTCTGTGTGCGAGTTGTGGATAGCTTTGGACATGCTTGTTGGGATGCATGCTTCAGTCGTCCTGTGCACAACCGTTCCACTGGCTGCGGAGGGTAGGAAGGAAGGCGCAGCATAGTGTTCCAAAACCATAGGGGTTCGTATTGATTTTCTATTGAACACAAATGAACGAAAATGAGTTTTTATGAGTAATATGATGTAATTAATAGACCCAGGGTCTGTCGATCCTATTATCTTCGGTAATAGTTTGCTAACTTCGTTCTGAAAACTTACTTACGCCACGGGAGTTTTCAGATGGCGCTGCGGTAAAAGTGGGCCGGGAATGCTGGTGATTTACAATGTAATTGTGTTGGAAGAGCACTGCCGTTTCGCGTTTGAGAACGAATACCGACGAAATTACAGCAGATAGAAAAAAAAACAATAAGAAAGAAATTTAAGTAGAAACAATAGGCTACAACTTCAGCTATTCTTTATCCCATGAAAAATGCTTTATTAATAGTAAAAAGGGAGAAATCTCACGGTTAATTAGAACAGCGTTACATGTACGTTGTTCGGCTTTGCTCAAATTTGAAATACCGGTGAAAAAAAATGCTTTGTACAGCCTGTAAATCTGGGTATGAAGACTCAGGTAAGAAAATCCATATCTTTCGATTCCCTATGAGTGAATTTTTTTAGGGAGAAATGGGAGGAAAAATGACACCACGAGCCAACGACGAACGTGTCGATAAAGCTCGAGTATGCGACGTTCACTTTGAAAGCCGTTTCATAATTATGAGCTACTAGCGGAGTCGCGCGCGGGGCACCCACATTCCGTGTCGTCTCACTCCCCGTCCCTCTCCCCCCCCCCGGTCCGCCTCCCCCCCCTCATTAAGTTGCCGTTCGGTCGGTAGATGGCATCGTATGTTCGCGCTGCTGGACGTTGCGTTCTGGGCGCTGCAGACGCAGATGACTGCTTCGTATGTTCTGCTTGCTGCTGCTGCTGGCTGCCTTGCGGATTTTGTGTAATTATATATATAGATGGATAACAATAAACAGAGTTGTTATTCGGCAGGATTGTCTATATCCAAGACTTACACCAGATGCTATTCCAGCAATATTCCCATAGCTGCCAAAGTATTTATCGAGAACCACTCACGAGTTTGTCAGAGGATTGGGAGGTTGGATGCTTGTGGTGAATATTTTTTAGGCCATCCCCCCCCCCCCCCCTTTAAATCGCACCAAAAAATTCCCCCTTGAAGGGCCTTTTTTCTAGCAGCAAGGCCCCCCCCCCCCA
>JAHWFP010242241.1:36960-72500 GCA_023313725.1 Lithobius niger
TTTGGGATGAAAACGTATATAAAACCAATTATAGCATATTCCGTTTCACTGCATTAAATCATAGTAGCATAAAATGCGTCCTAAAAAAGCGTAGGCAATTGCAAACAATAACACAGGATTAAATCTCAGACCTGTCACACTACAAACAACAAGATTAAAATATGACTTTCTCTCATTAATGAAGGTTATCGCTGCTACAAAAATAACGCATATAATCGAAAGATGCTGGGAATTTTGGTAGGGAGGAAAAACAGGGGGAAAAAATTGCTTCTTTCGTAAAAGTAAAAGTTCTTTGTTATTTAACAGCCTTTATGCCTCATTTCTTTGTTGAAAATTGCTAAAATGTGGGCGCACTGCTTAACAAACGCAGCGGAGGCTTGTCATGCCACCAAAGCTGTGCAGCAAAGCCAAACAACGAACATGTTACGCTGTTCTAATTTGCCGTAAGATTTTTTTCCCTCTTTACTACTTATGAACCATATACTTCATGGGATAAAGAATATCAGAAGTTGTACCCTATTGTTTCTACTTGAATTTCTTTTTTATTAGTTTTTTTTTTATCTGCTCTAATTTCGTCGGTATTCGTTCTCAAACGCGAAACGGCAGTGCTCTTCCAACACAATTACATTGTAAATCACCAGCATTCCCGGCCCACTTTTACTGCAGCGCCGTCTGAAAACTCCCGTGGTGTAAGTAAGTTTTCGGAAGCGCGCAGAATGGAAGTTAGCAGACTATTACCGAAGTTAATAGGATCGAATGACTATGACAGAACTGACACCCTTCTACTAGTCTTGATTACCTTTGTCAGGTGTTTGACCATTGATACAGTGCTTTGAGGTTTCTAGACACTTTAGGGTTAGTCCGAAAATAAAACCGACGCTATTTTGGTACTTGACCATCTTGGTTAACCTATGGGGGCTGCCATCTTGGATCATGACGTCACTTCCGGTTGGTAACGTTACCTGTGACGTCACTTCCGGCCCTGCCTGCTATGCCTATTTACTACTGCTACGCCATTAAAACTTCACTTTTAAATGGACGAAGAAAGTTATCTAAGCTAAACCATTTTGGTTACGATTGATGGAAAGAATAGATCCCTACCATTCAAAAGATCCTAAGCATGTCCACTTCGGGCTACAGAGAGCTCGCAAGAGCACTTTGAAACCGAAATTCACTATAACAAGCAATTAGAAGAAGGTGCATTCGTGTGAATTAAGAGATATATATTTAAAATACAATGTTGGGGTTCAATGGTTGCTTTTACGTAAAAGATGTATATTACATTTCCTGTTCAGATTTGTTTGCTGAACGTTTTTGTTTCACATTATGCTTTTGATTTGTTGATGGTTACGGCGTTATAGCCCCCAAAAACAGATTTTTTTTGGGGGGGGGGGGGGGGTTAAGTATAGTTTAAACCCAGATTTTTAAAGTTACTCTTGTTACACAGAGTGAACAATTCCTTCAATTTTGGGCATTATAACAACCATATTATTTCCATTACGGCGTTTACTATGCATTAATAGTACCACTTCCGGTATTTACTTTCAGCAGGGGATGTAATTTCGCTAACTGTAAAAGGGAATTCAGTATTTCAATTAATAACAGTGAAAGTGTCTTATTCAGATGCCAGTTAAATGGCTTCTTCCACTAACTTACGGGTGTTGCTTCTATTTATGTTTGGTATCATTCGAAAGGACATTTTAAGAGGAACAATAATGGAAGGGGTACAATTTTGCTAACTGCGAAAGGGAATTCAGTGTTGTGAATGTGTCGAATTCAGGCACTATTTTGAAAAAATGGCATCTTTCCACAACCATATTTCGGTATACTTTTGATATGTTATTTACGACAGTTTTCAAGGACAAATGGCGTTGGTTTCATCTTTGTACTAGTTATTTCAAGGTTTGGCCCTTTTTTTTGCTATTTTAATGTGTCTATGCAGAGCCAAAGGACTCTAGAAGTGTATTCCAACAGTTAACCACACAAAAGAAAAATAAATGGGACTGGCATTTAGATTAGCCATACGGCTGAAAAGTTTAAACAGTGGCCACGAGTACCTGACAATTGGCGTACATAAATAGGATCATCAAAATCTCCCTAGACTAACACGTGCAACCAGGTATAGGCAAGGCAAAGGTCAGATATAAGATGTCGGTGTTCCAGCGAATCCAAATTGAGGATCTTTAGCCGGGAAGGATAATCTTTACCCCCCCCCCCCACCCTTAATCCGGGGATGGACTTTCTAAAACTGCCCTGGACAGGTTCCACTCAGGTGATATCCTGGTACAGAGAGGGTGACCAAACGGCGAATTTTAGAATCAGTCGGACATACACATTAAACCCAGCAGAAAAGTGTAGAATGGTCACCAGACCGAAACGACCTACGAATAATCGCAGCTCGCTGTCAAGCCTTCTTAACCATATAACTGCAGTGAACAGAGAGCTTAGGTTTTCGTAAATCCAAATCCCCAGGTCGTTAATAAAATCCCTAACAGAGATGAAATCACCACTTAATGTGTAATCATATGAAAAATTTTGATGCACAACATGCAGCACAGCAGACTTGCTCTGGGCAAAAGTTCATTTTCAAACCTCCGACCAGGCATGAAGTTCGTCTACTGAGACCTGAAGGGTGCATGCAGGTCCCGGATCAATCAGCAGTGCATAGAATTTGACATCGTCTGTGAATTTGTCCATGGTGACACCAGCACAAGAGAAAGTTAAATCATTGATGAAGATAATAGAGAAAGGATTCTAAAACGGATCCATGAGGATTCTTCTCTGGACAAAAACACCAGTTCACACAAAATCACCAACCAGCGCACTCTGTGCTCGACCCAGCAAAAAGTCTACCAGCCAGTGTCAGAAATGCCCTCCAAAGCCCAGGACTAACAATTGCTGGGTAGTAGAGGAGCGACCCGTGAGAAAATCACGCTGGTCAGTAAAAGAACTCCCAGTATCAGACAACAATTTTAAACATTTTGGGTCGGATCAACCTTTCCACGATCTTACACAGGACATAATTCAAAGCGATTTGCCTACAATTTAGGAGAGGGAGTCAGAAGGCTCTCCCGTTTTAAAGATAGGAATAATGTTGGCCTTCTTCCAAATACTAGGCGATGTTCCCACAACCACAGATTTATTCAAGAAATAGGGGTGCAGATCTGGTAACTTGTTTCCTCGAAAAAGAAAGCCGACAGGCTGTGACGAACAATGGCCTTACTAGGCTTAACCATCCTAATCGAGGACAAAACCTCCTCAGCAGTCACAGTAAACTCTGGAAACGTTTGCCACTCAAAATCGCCTCTCCAAAACGGAATATCTGTGTCAGGGCCAACAAAGTTAATGCAAAGGCAACCATGATAAGATTATCCGTCACCAGGCCCGGATCAGTCCTGAAAGGAGGAAGTATCCGTGGCTGACAATTTAACCTTTTCACATACTAAAAGAGAGAAGAAGGGTTTTTATCAGCAATAGAAGCTTTTTCCAAGGCAATATCATGCTCCTTGCAGCCAGTCAAGAGTACATTCTGTGGGCTCCATAATACGCAGATTTATTCTGATCAGATCGTAGTGCCTTGTATTGGTGCCGCAGGAGACGTTTTGTTTTCCTAAGATCTAAATGGAGCCAGGCAAACAAGGACCCTCCCCCTACCTGGTTTAATCCGACTGCGTCTGTCAAAAGGCTGTTGTACACATCTCTCCAAAGTATCCTGATGAAGTAGTAAAGTGGACCATTCTGCAAGACCCAGCATTCTGCAAGACCCAGCATTAACCTCAGATCCGTGAAGCATAAAACCAATGAGAATTCACAGTTCAGTTTGAATCAACCCATATGGTAATCGCAAGTCCCAAACCCCTAAGTACAGAGATACCATAAACCAAGGAACCCTTATCAGAAAAAAAAACAAGTCAAGGATCTTATATTTTACTGTGACACAGTGCTAAAAATAAATTTTCTGGCGGCCATTTCTAAGTTTTTCTAATTAGTTTTATCCTTATTAATACAGCTTGGCAGACACAGGAAACGCTCTCTTTAACAGTGCCCGAGTGCGCTTGATTTCAAGAATCCCATGTAGTCCATAACTACTGGAGGAAGTAAAGACTAGATCAGGAATTCGGGACGATAACTTCTGACTTGTTAATCAAATTGGTAACAGTCACAAACAGAAAAATTATAAGGATTTAGATCAGCAACTCACCATGTAATAGATGCGGACAATATACTTTCCAAAGGAATTAGTCAATGGATTGTGCATTGTGTGACCAGTTCTGCAATTAGAATAGACATGATGCCAAGGTTTCCAGCTGACGCTATCACTCGGTGCAAAACCTGGCACAGGATCTGGTACAAAGGCATAGCGCGTGCTGACGTAGGCAAGACTCACAACATGACTGATAATTAAACGCATCAGCTGTAAATATTTATAAAGAAAACACTTTACATCAATACAACATAAGTATTTTTATTTAAAAGAGATGTTAGTGCTAAAGCTGTAATAACATTAACAATCTAAAGTCGCGGCTCCACTGGTGAAAGTTAAATTCAAATTAGTTAGTTTCACACAATACAGAATTTACAATAGACAATATGCAGTGACATTTAAAACATGTACACAGCCATCCAGTTTGAAAATGAATACCGGAATGGAGGGGGTAATTTCAAAAGAATTTGAAGATAGAAAGTGGGTCTTGTAGCCTTGGAGAGGGGGCACTCCCAGGGTCGGATTCAAACTCTTGCCGCCTGTAGGCCCAACCATAATGCCGCTCTTCACTGCCCCAAAACTTCCCCTCCCCCAGATTCTTACGAAATATTAATTTAGCCCCTCACCGTCCCCCATCCAACACCTTTCTTAATTTGTGTTCGTTTGCGACCCATGGAAGATTGGTAGGCCCTACTCACGTATAAAGCACCGATCCTGCACTACCACATTCGAGTATTGATACCACATTCGAGTTGATGGAGAAAAAATGTCGAATTGTTATACCCTGAACAATTTGCAGATAGTTTTGAAAAAAATGAGCCTTTGTCAACCTCAAAATCGGCCTACATGGTACTGTACCGTTACTGTTGTGGAAAGCATTATTGATGTGTATTGCACATGATAGCAACAACTTATTTACAGCGTCATCTCTTGACAGGATGCGGTATTTCGTAACATTTTTTGTCTGAGCTGACGTTAACTTAATTCTAACAATGGATGGCTCCAGCATTTAGTTAATCAATTTTCACGAAAGACGGAACGCCCTCAAAACTCGCACCAGCTTTTCTCACGTACAATAGTGTTTAAGCAGTTATGCTCCTCCTAAAAAAGTGCCGTTATAGGCCCAGGCCTCTCGGCCTACCTAAAAATATGGCCTGGGCACTCCCTGTTGTCCTATTTTGACTTAACAAAAATCTTTGCAAGAATCAATCTAATATTTTGGCGTTACTCCCCAAGTTATACGAAGAATAGTAAAAACGTTAAATAGCTGTTGTTAACGTACATAAGAACAAACTGAACTGCAGACGGATATTTGTTTATGAAGTACACAAGCATAATAATCAAATGCGAGCTCTTTTTTTACATGCCCACCACCCCCCCCCCCAAAAAAAAAAACAATTTATATAATCATCAAATATCGCCATAGTATAAATCGCTGGCATGCATTTCGCCATAAAAACTCCCATCTTTTGCAACTTGGAAAATCACGTGGTTTAGTTTTGAATATTTTTAGGAAGATAATATTCGTGTCAAAATGGATGCAACTTACCTCGCTCTCAAAGAGATGAGAGTTGGCCGAGATGAGATCGAAATCGGCACCGTGAACATTCTCCCGGATCGCAATCTGCCGAAACATACAAAAAAAAAAAAACCATCAACATTGGTACAATTGTTGGTTAGTTTTTAAACCAAGACTCAGACTATGAAGTAAAAGATATCTCCTCCAAAACACAACTTTTTAAAGATTCCCACTAAGCTTCTTCACCGTTTGACCTTGTGATATCAAATCCTTTCGCCAAGTTGATGCCAACGATTTCCAGGGTTAAATAAATATACAGGGTGGTCCAAAAGTCCGTTCCACCCCACCAAAAGCCTACAGAATTGGAATTAGGCGCCCGACTCGTAGGACTTTGTTTTGTCCCTAAAATGGGGGCCACTCAGTGAGCGTGCGTTGGGGCGTCCTCCCCCCCCCCCCTCAATCCCAAGCTACAAAATTTAACATTTTTCCTGTGAGAAATAGACGTTTGGTTCCAACTGGGGAAAATCGCGCATGGCCCAGACAACGCGATAGCCGAAAACGGCATGCTAATTGGATAAACGGGATGACTTTTATTACATCTTCATTGTAGCCCCCACGCCCACATGAGGCGTCCCTGCACGGTGCAGAAAATTTTACGGTGCACCCATCAAAGGTCCTACAGCACTGAGAATACACACCTGGAAAATAAGACCAAGGGTTGTCCCTAAGATGGCGGCGACTGCATAAGCTTGCATTGTGGCGCCAGGCACCCCCCCCCCTCTCTCTACCCCAAATACAAAGTTTATCTATGTTCTTTAAACAGAAAAAAACACCCCTGGGTTGGGAACGTTCAAACAATGTCTCAAGTTAGTAAAACGTCTCAAGAAATAAGGTATTTTCATCCCTCCCCCCCCCCACCCCTCGTGACCAATCGTCATCAATTGACGAACAGGAATATGTGATAGTGTCTGCGCTCTAATTTATGGGAGGTGTCAGGAATCAACTGCCCAACCCAGCGTATTAATCATGTTTATTGTAGGGAACAGAAATAAATGTGGTAACTAGGGGGTTGAGAGGGGCAGGGTGCCCTAATGTAAGCCCCCCCCCCCCCATCTTAGGGACAAACATTCGTCTTATGTGTCAGGTGTGTAATCTCTGTCCTGTAGTACCTGTGGCACCGCACCGGCCAATTTTCCACACTGTGCAGGCAAGCCCTCATGAGGACATGGGAGCTACATTCAAGATGTAATAAAACACATCCTGTTTATCTCATCAGCATGCCGTTTTCGGCGATCAGGTTGGCTGGATCATGCACATAATTCACAAATTGGAAGCAAACGTCTATTTCTGACAGGAACAAAAATAAGTTTCATAACTGGGGGTTGAGTGGGCAGTGTTCCCCAACGCAAGCTCATGCACTGATCCCCTTTTTAGGAACGAACTTTGGTAGCGTCTGATGTGTAATCTCAGTGCTGTAAACCATTTGATGGGTGCACCGTACAATTTCCCACACCATGCAGTGAAGCACTCATGTGAGCGTGGGGGATCCATTGAAGATGTAATAAAACGCATCCCGTTTAACTAATTAGTATGCCGTTTTCGGATATCACGTTGTCTGGGCCATGTGCATATTTCCCCAATTGGAATCAAACGTCTATTTTTCACAGGAAAAAAGTTAAATTTTATATCTGGGGGTTGTGAGGGGCATGGCGCCCCAATGTAAGCTCAGTGGGTGGCCCACATCTTAGGGATAAAACAAAGTCCTACGAGTCAGGTGCCTAATTCCAATTCTGTAGGGCTTTTGGTAGGGCGCAACGGAGTTTTGGACCACCCTGTATGTAAAGGGCTTAGCCTAATAAGCAATTTACATGTACAGGACTTCATTTAACAAAACTTGTTGAGGATTCCCAGTTAAGATTCTTCACCGTTTAAAGTCGGTCTTCACGACTTTAAACAGTGAACAATCTTACTGGGAATCCTCAACAAGTTTTGTTTTGGAAAAATATCACATTTTTGTGTTGTTTTTCCCAGTAAAAAGGTTCAATTTTTTTTCTTTTTTATTAATTGCGAAATTAAATATAACTAGCTGGTATAAGGACGGAATGTACTTGGTAAATGATTTGTCAAGTCCCCCCACAACTTCCCTCTCCCCCCCCCCCCATGTTACTTTGTCAGGCGCAAGCTATTAGGCGATCGCCCGTACATCGTCAGTTTTGACTGGCCCATGGAAATAGAGGGAAATAATTTCTCCTTCGTACATGACATCATATACCTGTGATATCGATTGCTCTCAATAATTTGGTTTCACACGACCGAAAAGCCGAGACAAACACAAACGACCTTCTCAATTTCTAAACCTTTATTAAGGTTTATCAGAATTAAACACACTTACGACTTTTTGAAGTATACCTTACTTAAAGGTGGGTTGCCACCAAATTAAAGTTTGCATCATCTAACTCCACGTAGAGCTAAATAGTTCTCGCTAGCGCTTATTCACAACAAGCAAAGGAATACACAAAGGAAAATTTTTTAACAAACAAGCGACGTCCACCTTAATTATTGAGTAAAAAATTGGTACGTGCTCGTGCTCCTGGGAGCACGTTGTAAAGGTTAACGAAATTACTGCCAGTAGATGGTGCCACATTATCAGACATAAACTACCAAAAATTCGCAGCAAAATACCTGGTTTGCTTCTTTCTTTTGAGAAAAATGTACGACTGTTAATTATAAAACTTTTTATTGCATGTATTATGGAGGGGATAATGCAAAACAATAAATGAGTTTTGTATATAAAGGTAGGCTACATATTATTAGAGTCGATTAGACTCTTATGCGAACGGTTTCTGTCTGGGTGTCTGTCTGTCGGTCTGTGTTCGCGCTATAGCGTTTTAACGAATTATCGGATCTGTCAAATTTTGCACACATATTCTATGGCACATTTCTAGGTCTAAGTTCGAAAAAGCATCAATTCCATCGGGGAAGTCCTCCACTAGAAATAAAGAATTTTGTTCATAGCAAACGTACGGAATTCGTCATTTTTTCTTCAGCCGACTGACGTCATCCATACACTCACCAATAACTAGGAACTATGTAGCATTCGTCAGCGGCTGACGTCACCACCAACCGACCAATGACTGGCGCTCGCTTAAATTATCATAGGTCCTTGATGTTGGCACGCGGCCCCACTGATCTATACGAATAACTGGACAACAAAGTAAAGTTCTATAGTCGACTGCCGGCATGCGAAATTAACGTAGACTTGTGCTCCTTGTTTGAACAATCGTTTATTAGAGTCGATTACACTCTTATGCGAACGGTTTGTCTGGGTGTCTGTCTGTGCGTTCGCGCTATAACGTTTTAACGAATTATCGGACTGCTGTCAAATTTTGCACACAGATTTTATGGCACATTTCTAGGTCTAAGTTCGAAAATAGATCGAATCCGTTGGGGAAATTCTCCACTAGAAATAATCAAAGATTTTTGTTCGCAGCAAACATACGACATTCGTTATTTTTTCTTCAGCGGACGGACGTCATCCATCCACGACCAATTACTGGGAACTATGTAGCCTTCGTCAGCAGCTGATGTCACCACCAACCGACCAATGACTGGCAACTTGCTCAAATTATTGCACAGATCACTGTAGGCACGCGGCTCCACTGATCTCATTCGTACGAACTGGATAACAAGCTTGTATAGTCATGTCGGCATGCGAAATTAGCGTAGACTGTCACTATAATTGGTTTAAACAGGTTTATTAGAGTCAATTGGACTCTTATGCGAACGGTTTGTCTGTCTGTCTGTCTGTCTGTCTGTCTGTCTGTCTGTCTGGGTGTCTGTCTGGGTGTCTGTGTGTTCGTGCTATAGCATTTGAACGAATTATCGGATGTCGTCAAATTTTGCACACAGATTCTATGGCACATTTCTAGGTCTAAGTTCGAAAATGGATCGATTCCGCCGGGGAAATCGTACACTAGAAATAATCAAAGATTTTTGTTCGCAGCAAACGTACGAGGTTCGTCATTTTTTCTTCAGCCGATTGACGTCATCCATCCACGACCAATTACTGGGAACTATGTAGCCTTCGTCAGCGTCTGATGTCACCACCAACCGACCAATGACTGGCAAATTATAGCACAGATCACTGACGTAGGCATGCGTACGAACTGGATAACAAGCTTGTATAGTTATGTCGGCATGCGAAATTAGCGTAGACTTAGGCTACTTGTTTGGACAATCGTTCATGACTTTGATGCTTGGTATTTTTTATTTTTGGAGGGGGAAGAGTAATATTTAAAACAACTTCTACTGTATGACATTTTTTTTCTGTTGTCGGGGGGGGGGGGCGCAAATTCATAAAACTACTTTTGGGCAATGAATGTGCTATCTAGATATTTCATCCTTATCAGTCGTGCGACGTGGTAACGTCGCAGTTGGGTAAATGAAATGTTCAAAACGGCGAGACTAAACGGTTTGGAGGCTTCCCGTTTCGTAAAACTGCCAAACGGTGCTGAATATTTTTAATGTTGATTCAGTTCACTAGTGTTCTAAGGCCATCCAAAAAATTATTTGGTTTGGTTTTACAGTTTAAAATGAAACCGATTGAAGAATCGTAGTGGGCTCGTCTTTAATTGAGAGGTGCGCGCCGCCATGCCATCCGACGCAAGTTGATCAAAACGTGTATGAGAGATTGATGCAAAAAAGCTAGAAATGCAAGCGACCATTGGTTTTACAGTTGCATACGCGTCGTGGAACCGCGGCCAAGAAATCATTTGGGTGTTAGGATTGTATTCTTAGGAGGGGTAATTATTCACACGTGTTAGACAATTAGTAGCCATACCGATCGCTGTATTCGCAAGGGAAAACTAATCGACTCTCACTGTAATTGGTTTAATCAAGTTTATTAGAGTCGATTTGACTCTTATGCCAACGGTTTGTGTGTCTGTCTGTCTGTGTGTTCACGCTATAACGTTTTAACGAATTATCGGCTTTCTGTCAAATTTTGCACACACATTCTATGGCACATTTCTAGGTCTAAGTTCGAAAATGGGTCGAATCCGTTAGGAAAATCCTGCACAAGAAATAATCAAAGATTTTTGTTCGCAGCAAACGTACGAGGTTTGTTATTTTTTCTTCAGCCGACCGACGTCATCCATCCACGACCAGTTACTGGGAACTATGTAGCCTTCGTAGTGGCTAATGTCACCACCAACCAACAAATGACTGGCAAATTCCTCAACTTATGCTACAAATCACTGACATAGGCAGGCGGCCCCACTGACCTCATAATGTACTAACTGGATAACAAGCTTGTATAGTCATGTCGGCATGCGAAATTAGCATAGACTTAGGCTACTTGGTTGGACAATCGTTCATGACTTTAATGCTTAGTACTTTTTTTTGGAGGGGGGAGGAGAAATATTTAAATCAACTTCTACTGTATGACATTTGTTTTTTTGTCAGGGAAGGGGAGGAGGGAGCAAATTCATAAAACTTCTTCGTGGGCAATAACTGTGCTATCTAGATATTTCATCCTTATCAGTTGTGCGATGTGGCAACGTCGCAGTCGGATAAACGAAATGTTCAAAACACCAATACTAAATGGTTTGGAGGCCTCCCGTATCACATAACTGCCAAACGGTGCTGACTATTTTAATGTTGATTCAGTTCACTAGTGTTCTAATTAAACTTACAGTTTAAAATGAAACCGATAGAAGAATCGTACAGTACCTTCCTAAAGCACCGAACAGAGCGAACAGAACGCACCACTGTTAGAGATAGATTGGCTCCAAACTTGAAGTCGCGCATGCGCAGTGATGTTGCGTCAGCCGTCCAGTACCTTCCCTAAACTACAACACAGTTTAACAAGCTCAGCAGAGTATTCGTTATGTCATACCTTCACCGCGACCAGACCTGGCTTATGGATTTGACCAGGATTGGCTAATTGATGTGACCAGGTGAGAGCAATGCCAAATTGCGAACCATCTTAGGGAGGTGGTTTGCTGTGGTGGAGGTTTGAGCATGCGGGAGGAAACAGTTTTGACGAAACAGATTCATCGCTGACGATGTTGACGTCAATCAAGCCGCATCAACACGGATATTAGCAGGGAATGAGCCAAACTGTCACCAACAGTGGTGCGTTTGGTTCGCTCTGTTTGGGTCGTTTAGGAAGGTACCGGTAGTGGGCTCGTCTTTAATTGAGAGGTGTGCGCCGCCATGCCATCCATCGCAGTTGATCAAAAGCTAGAAATGCAAGCGACCACTGGTTTTACGGTTGCATACGCATCTTGGAACCGCGGGCCAAGAAATCATTTGGGTGTTAGGATTGTATTCTTAGGAGGGGTAATTATTCACACGTGTTAGACAATTAGTAGCCATACCGATCGCTGTATTCGCAAGAGGAAACAAATCGACTCTCACTCACTATAATTGGTTTAAACAGGTTTATTTACTCCAGAGAACTGTTATAGTTCAGCAAGTGCATCTAAACTGAAAATGTTTTGCATTTTGAAGTAATTTAAAATGTCGAGGTCTAACATTTGATATGCCAGCAATATCCATGTTTTGTTGACGCATACTTATGAGAATGGGGGGGGGGGCTAAAAAAATTGTCTCTACATGGGGGGGGGAGGGCATGCGACTAGCGGCTGCTCGTTGCAATTGTTAAAGGCTAAACGAAGTTTTTTCTCTTCCCCCTTGCGTACCAAAGCTACGAGCTAGTACCCACCACAAAACGTTATTCCTGTTGTTCCCCGGCATCATTTTCTCCTCCACCGAATTCATGAGCACCAGCATTTTCTCCTCCGCCTCACAAGAAAAAATCAAATTTTGTAATTGCTTCTTACGATTTCCTGTGGAACTCCCCTCCCCTAGCCCAGACACCAGCAAGTGTAAAACTGCTATGAAATTTAGTTGGGAGAAATGGAAGGATGAAGTTTCCCCTCCCCCAAGCGCGCCCCCCCCCCCCCCTCCCAGCAATCCACGAGTACGGTACCCAAAAAAAATTACCATGTCAATATCATCAAAAGTAATGTTCCCTACTACGCTGCCTTGCTCGCATTGCCGGGTCTTCTTCATAAATTTTTGGTTGAGGTGTCTGATGTTATGTGTTAGCTGCAGCGAGCGAGGCATGTAATTTGGAAAGAAATGGGGAAGAAAAATAATTTCCGTTTCCTTTCATTGCAATGCAATCAGGTTTTCGTGCTACCCTGTTTCCTGAAAGATGACCGGCGCTTTAACACGGCCGGAACTGTCGTTTTACGTGTTTTCAATGTTTTTTTTTCCCGGCTTTTTAATGTGATGTAGGAAGAGGATGAAAATCTGTGTCGGTTAATAAAAAAAAATGAGTGATTTTTCGTGGTTCGGTTAAACTGTATATTTACCGAAAATTCAAACTAACCCACCGTAACTCCCCAACACACCAAAAACAAACAAAAATCTTACGGTAATTAAAAAAAATAGGCTAAGTCACCAACAGTAACACATTTGCTGGAATTCGAAAAGCCAAAGACTGTGTGATGCTTTCTGACTGGAGTGAATCAGAAGAAAACAAAGCACTAATCCAAGCAGTCAGTCATGTCTGTCGAACCAACGTGTTCGAACAAACAATGGCCCAGCAAGTCCCGGTAACGATCAAATATGGGTATAAATTACTAATTTACATCGTTTGCAACAATGCCTCGAAGGTTACACTCTTTAGGGCACGTGTACGCAACCACTCGCTTTTGCATTCTCGCAGCTAGAAGCTAGAAATCACCTCAAATTCCAACATGGCGGCGGTTTTATGTCTGCCGCCTCGCAACGAAAACAGCAAATAACGAGAAGCGTTTGGGAAAATTGTTTCGTCATGAGGAATTCTTTATATTATTGGCACGGATTATAAGACTGCAAGTATTTACTAAAACGATGTCGGATTTAGCTAATCCATTTAGCGTTGTTACCATGGCAATGTCACCTTTGCCATCGCGATTGAGTTCTAGCTGCGAGAATGCAAAGGCGAGTCGTTGCGTAAACGCGCCCTTATACCTCCGCTTCGGCTGCGCCTCGTATAAATCGCACAACCTCCTTGGCATTGCTGTAAACGATGTAAATAACTATAACTTGGTATATTGTTGCCCCGACTAACAATTTGCTCTACACGGTCATCACACCGGCAAGTCTTATAACGTTATGCGCAAAGGACATGGGATCCACACACTGTATGGATCTATCAATCAATAAAAATACATGGCCAAAGCAGGTGTGTGGGACCGGAATGGAAGATGTGAATCTACTTCATGGGTAGGGGGGAAAGGGTGGATAGAGCGTTGCTCTTCCTGGCATTACTGCTGGGAGCGTTCACAACATGGTGAGGGAGATTGTTCCATTAAGTGACCGCCCCTCTTGCAAAAGTGACCTTTCTGATCTCGGTTCGAGGACGTGGTAACAGCAATTTTTTATTGTGATCCCTGGTGCTGTCACCGGTAGCAGGCTTGAAAAGGAAAATTGGAAATAAGCCATCAGCAAAAATTATACACAAGAAATAACGTAGTTCAGTAAGCCAAGTTTATGCACTTAGGTTTCGTCAGAGTGGCATGACCCGGATTCGAACCTGCTACCCAGTTCGCCCCCAGATCACTTGCATAGCGTCTTAACCGCTATGGCCATATCCTCCATATGGCTAAGGCGCTAAGCAAGTGATATTTGGGCGAACTGGGTCATGCCACTCCGACGAAACCAAGTGCACAAAGGTGACTTACTGAACTTTCTATGTGTATAACTTTCGCTGCTGGCTTATTTCCAATTTTTCTTAATATTATTGACAGCGATTTGTGTCTATTTATTTTAAGTCTTGAAAAGGCTAGAATCGAGCTAATCATTGAGGCCAATAAGTTGGTAAGCTAGAGGTGAAATACTTGACCCGTCGCAAGACGCACTAGTGCGAAGTCATTTGCCAAAAACGTTTTCATTAATCAAGAACGAAAGTTAGAGGTTCGAAGGTGATCAGATATCGCCCTAGTTCTGACCATATCTGATCGCCTTCGAACCTGTAACTTTCGTTCTTGATTAATAAAAACATTCCGTGCGTTGGGCAGTGCGATGTTAGCCTTGCTCTTGGCACTCTAATGCAGTAATTACTAAAGAGGTTGCGAGGGGGGGGGGGGGGGGGTGCAGTGCGTTGTTACCATTAAGCGTATGATTATGCATTAACTGAACCTATGAGGTAATTTTTTTGTTGCTTGGCGTAGTGACCGAACCAATTTTTGAAAGGGGGAGGGGCAGTATTTAACTCAACTACCCATTCAAATTCAACTAGGTGTAGTAAAGGGTAGTAAGGGAAGTCGAGGGACCGGTAGGAGGACGGGAAGGGAGAAGGGTGGGAGAGGATCGGAGGAAAGGGATAGTATTACAAGGAGAAAAATTCCCCGTCACAGTGGACAGATAAAATTACCCTTGAAATCAAACACAAGACAAACACCGCGAAACAAACCCTGAGCAAATCCGGATGCGACTGCTAGTGATTTATGAAACTTTTGTTAAATGTTACAGCAATGAGTTTTGTAATTGTTAGCGATTGTTGCCAGCCGGGCTGGATATCGCTCGTACAAGAAAAGCTCTACTACTGAGCAAGTCTCAAGTGATCATCACCACACTGCACATACTTGTACAGTTTACTTTGGACTGCCTGTGTGACATTTGTGCATACTAGAATCTAGACACAAGTAATAGTAATAATAGTAATCTCTATCAAGTAATAGCAGATCGTCCGATTGTAGACATCCGATTGTTAAAAAAATGATTGTTGATGAAAAAAAGGAGGCCGCACTAGCAGATTGCCTTTTAACTTAAACCAACTTGTACGTGATTTCAGCATACTGGTGTAAATTCCCCATGCGGTAGAAATCTTTGCAAATCGTTTGAATCAGGTGTCTTGTGTCCAGTAACAAAGAAAACCTCAACACGAAAATGTGGGAACGTGTTCTTTATGGGGAAAAAGTGCCCTCAAGAACGTTGAGTGTTACTAGTAACTAGTGACTAGTTAATCACCAGGCTCCCATGTTAATTCTCATAGGGTATAAAGACACCTCTACACCTCATTAGGGAAAGTTGCCAGATTTAAATTTCGGCAGATAGGTATAGCGTCATATGGCATGTACCTTATTCTAAAATGGGGGTTGCAGCTAGAAGCACGTGGCCCTGAAGTGGCTCGTAACTGCAGAATTATTGTTGAAACTATTGTTTGTATTGTCATCCAACAGTACATTTTAAGTGTTACACGCTTGTCGTTTCAGTACTTAATTGTCAGAATGCACTGTTTTTGCAAATACGTGGTTCACTAAGCGACAGAATATCTTTATCTTTTATTGCAAAGGTTTTAGTTGTTTTTTTTTTTTTACGGTACACGAATCCAAACTGAATTATATGTCCCACAACGATAAAAGGGATAATTTTGCTGGAAAGAAGATTAGGAAACAAAATGCACATCGTCAGCACAGGTGGGAACGTGTTCTTTTATGGAGAAAAAGTGTCCTCAATAACGTGACGCGGAAATTTAATTTTTTATGTAGACTTACTGTTCTTGCAGTCCAGTGTAAGTGGCGAGTAATTTTAAACAGCTGGTGAGTTGATTAGTTTTAGTAATCTTCGCCTGCCACCAGAATATTAGAACTGTACGAACATTTCTAATGATTGAATGATTAATGTTAACCTCGAGAGGGCCAAGTGAAGGGGGATGCGCTGATTGAGCGAAACGAACGAAAATCAGCGTTTGTTAGTCAGCGTTTGTTAAAAAATCGGGTTAAATAAACTTAAGCATGTGAAACATGGGCATACAATAAGCCAAACCCGTGTCCATTTGGCTGGTGTAACTGCTAATTGGGTAATGGCAAACGTAAAAATTATGAATTTGAAAATTTATAGACACTCCAGACAAAAAGGTAGAGGTGACTATTAGACAGTGGAATTCGTTGTATTCACACGACTATGAAAGTTGTGATATCCACTCAAAACCAAAACTGGTATAAGAGCAGCCGCCAGGTTTCCAAAAAAGGTCGGCCTTTCAAAGTAGTGATATCATTCACCAGGGAGAGGCAGCCAAGGTTAATCCTATTAGCCAAGTTAATCGCACGGAATAATACTTTGGACGTTAAATGAAAACTTGAAGATTGCTACCGCTAGTAGCAATCTTATAGTTTTCATTTAACTTTTGAAAATTAAGTAGGTGCGATTAACTTGGCTAATAGGATAACCTTGGCGGCCTTTCCCTGGTTGAATGATATCACTACTTTGAAAGGCGACCTTTTTGGAATAACAGTGTCTGCCTCTATATGATATATTATGGGAGAAATTCTCTGCTTGTTCTGAAAACAACAAGTTTTGAAATGAGCAGCACCAATATTAGCTTTTTAGTGGAGTGTAAGCTACTGTCGGACAATAGGCCACTGATCATGCCATATTGTGCACGATGATTCATCAAACTGATTTTTTCGTGTAAAAAGTAGCCCGTTTGTTTACCTGTCACATTGCATTTGACTTTGTGACGGTTGTGCTCACTAAAATTTCAAACAGCATGTATTTTTAGGATATATCGTGCAGGAATGCGCTGAAGTAATCATTATCACCCTGACCATACAGTCATGTACTTGTACTCTGGAATAACAACTGTGCGACATTCGTACACACAATAAGATCAATGTTGACATCTTCAAACAGTATATATTTGTAGGATATATCTTGCAAGTCAAGCTCTGCAGTGATCATCACTACACTGAACGCACTTGTACGATGTATCTCTTGACTAGTACTAGTGTGACATTTGTGCACGTTAAAATTTAGTGCCGTCAGTTTCAAACGGCATTTATTCGTCTGATATATCACGCAAGCATTTCTCTTTAGAAAATGCTAAAATTTGAAGTGAATAGCACCGGTATCAGTATACTTATACAGCTCCTCACTGGTGTGAGCTACTGTCGCCTTATCTATATAATATTCCTGGAGGCCGGCTAAAAGGAAGGCTAAAAGGAAAACCGGAATGACAACAATCACTTCTCCCCTCCTCACTCCCGCATTGAAAATGCACTCTCCCACTCTACCTGCATGGCAACAGGAGGCAGGCATGAGTGGTCCATTAACTCAATAAAGGTTCAATCTGAAAAGTCGTCGGCCGAACAATCACTTCTCCCCTCCTTGCGCCCGCATTGCAAATGCGCTCTCCCATTCTACCTGCACGCAAACAGGAGGCAGGCATGAGTGGTCGATCAATCTGACAAGTCGTCGGGAAGAGTGCCAGAAAAATGTCCCGGGAAATGTGTTCGTAAACTGAATTCATGACCGGCCCCGTGCATTGCATGGGCTTCCTCTAGTTTTAATTTAAAAAGCGGAAAGTAGGGACCACTGTCCATGCTACACTGTTCACGACGGTTCGTCAAATTACGACTTACTCGTATAGAAAGTAGTCTAGCCTGTTTGCTTACCTGTCACATTTAATTCCATCTATAATAAATCTTCCCTCAACGCAATGAGCAACTATTCCCGCACAGTACGCTTGTTAGCACTGTGAATGCTTTGGATCATACAAAATAGGCTTATATAACATGAAATACACACTTTTTATTATTGCATCCAACTCGCAAATAGGTTCTTGGATTATATGTTGCTTCTTACCTGCATAACAATTAGTCAGCTTTGTTCCCTGCGAAGTGGACCAGGAAATTCCAGGTGCCATGTTTGCTGAAGTGCCAGGATGTAGCCTCGTTTTGGAAGTGAAAACTGCCGGTTCTTTCTGTTTCTTCTGTTTTGCACTGGGGAGGGGAGGGGGTAAACAAGACCGCCTTTTGTGGGGCTGAGAATTTTTAAATATGGAATCCGAAACGGCTGACGTACAAGCTGCCCTCGGTCAGCGCGTGACGAAATTTATAGTTGGAAATCAGTGTAAATATCGCCATTCATGAATAAGCCGGTGTTAAACAAGTATGCACAAATCGATGAAATGGAGACCTGACCACTGACCTTAACAGGTTCACCGAGTCACCTTATGCCAATGAACAAATGCCTCAGATGGTTGGTAATGGTTTTTAGATGGACTAGTGGACTTGTTCTTTAGAGATGAACGCTATTTCTATGTTTTTCTTTTGCTGTTGGATTACATTTAGGTTATTTACAGCAATTTGTAAATGTCTCATTAATCCCAAGTTGAGCCTTTCATTGTATTCATCTGTAGACCCAGTGAACTGCTTAGGGTACATCAATTTCGGTCGAAAGTTAATAACGGGTTTAGCTAGTCGTTATTCCAGTGGATGATGAAATGCAGGGTGGGCAATGATTTACAGATAAACAGGTAAGCCGGCTCGAATCACCAACGTGTCACCAAGTGCGCAAATGTGGCATACCATACTACGTTATTTCTACTGTATGTTTTCGTTGATGGCTTATTTCCGATTAATTTACATCTTTTTTATGTTGGTTTCGTTCCTTTTTTTGCTTTCGTTCTTTGTTATTGTGCGCAATACAAACGGAACGAAAGCAATTTAAATCGGAACGAAAGCAAAAAAAAAAAAAGGAACGAAAACAACATAAAAAAAGCTGTATATTATTTACATGATTTGTGTATATTTATCAAGGACTTATGTAAGCCTCAGCATGAACTTTCATGTTAAAGGTCAAATTTTGAAATCCTATAGTTTTGCTCAGAATTGACATAGATCAACGAAATTAGGTATTTGGGGTTGTGTGGTAACTATTTCATCGCATTACAAATTTCAATGACAACAATCGAGCCGTTCGACGTCCACAGTATGGCCATTTCTTATTGTTGTTGTTGTTGTTGGGACTCTTTGCCCTCATCTGGAGATCGAACCATTGAACCGATTTTCAAGTTCTATAGCTTAAAACGTAGGTACGGACAGAGTCTGGGGCCTTTCACAGGCTATTTTAATGTTTTTGTGACGGAAAACCAAATGGGTACGAACATTTGCTCTCACCTAGAGATCGAACCAATGAACATATTTTCTATTTTTATAGTTTAAAATGTAGGTATTAACACCGACCAGGGCCTTTTGAACACGATTTTAATATGACTGCAGTATTCTCGCGGCAGAGCATTTATTATTGTAGAGCACTGGACGGAAATCAGGAAGTGGAGTAACAAATTTTTGCAAATCGAGCTAAAAACATGAACTTTGGTACACAAGTCTTTGTTAATAATACAAATCGAACCGCCCATAGACCTCCATGAAAATGCCCCAAAGGGTCCCATCATCCACCTTTGCCCCTCCCTGAGGCTTGATCAACTAATTCTTGCATCTCAAACTAAAACCATGAAATTTGGTACACAAGTCATTCTTAGCAACATAAACCGATTCAGCCATGGAATCCCCATGATATACCCCCAAGAGTCCAGAGCACCTCCCTGTGCCCCGTCCCTGAGGCTTGGTTAAGAAAATTTTTGCAAATCTTGCTGAAAGCTCGAAATCTGGTTCACAAGTCATTCTTAGCCGTACAAATCGAACCAGCCATGAAAACTCTATAAAATACCCACAAAGAACCCCAAGCACCCACTGTGCCCACTTACTGAGGTTTGACCAACAAATTCTTGCAGCTCGAGCTAAAATAATGAAATTTTGTAGACAAGTCATTCTTAGCAGCATAAATCGAACCAGTCATGGAATGCCCCATGAAATACCCCCAAGGACCCCCAGTTTATTCCTCTGTGTCCCCCTGAGGTTTGATCAACAAATTCTTCCAAAACGAGCGAAAAGAATGACATTTGGTATACAAGTCATTCTTAGCAGTACAAATAAAACCAGCTATGGAACCTCCATGAAGTACCCCAAAAGGTCCCCAGCACCCCCATGTGATCCCTCCATGATGCTTGTCCAACAAATTATTGCAGATCGAGCTAAAAGCTTGAATTGTGGCACAAAAGTTATTCTTAGCAGTACACTCCGAATCAGCCATGGACTCCCCATGAAATATACCCAAGGCTTCTCCCCCCTCCCCCCCCCCCTAAGGTTCTCACCCCTCCGAGGTTTGACCAACAAATAATTACAGATCGAGCTACAAGCATGATATTTGGTACACAAGAGATTCATAGTAGTACAAATCGAATTAGCTAAAGTAACCCCTCGATATACTCTCCAAGGCACCCCAACATCCCCCCCCCCCGGCCTCCTCCCGGAGGGCTGACCAACAAATTCTTGCAGATACTGCTAATAGAATGAAATTTGGTTACACAAGTCATTGTTAGCAGTACAAATCAAACTAGCTATGGAAGTTCCATGAAATCCCCCCAAGGAATCTCAGCACTACCCCCTCCCCTACCTATTCCCGTTCAATTCTTGTTGATCGTACTAAAATCATGCATTGTGGTACACCAGTCATTCTTAGCAGTAGAAATAGAATCAGCCATGGATCCCCATGAAATACTACCAAAGCCTCCTCCAGCATCCCCTCCTGTGTACCCCCATGAAGCAACGATGACCAACAAATTCTTGCTCAACATACTAAAAACGTGCATTGTAGCAGTAGAAATTGAATAATACACCTGTAATACACCTGGAGATCGAACCAATCAACCGATGCTCAAATTTTATAGCTTAAAACGTAGTTATAAAGAAGGCCTAGGGCCTTATGAACGCCATTTTAATGTGACTACTATTATTGTCGTTGTTCTTGTTGAGGAAATTTTGCTGTCACCTACTAGAGATCGAACCTTATTAAAAGGCTCTCTTAAAGCTCTAAAGGAGCAGATATTAGAAAAAGACGTGTAAGCCATCAGTTTCGCCAGGACCGGACTAAAAGGGTAAAGGCCCATCGGCCAGCAGTAAAGATAGGAGCCGAAAGGGGGGTCTGGGGGGGCTTACCCCCCAGAAGTTAATTAAAAAAAAAACGACCTCAAAATTACGCAAAATGCTTAACTTTGAGCTTAAATTTTTTAATAATTTCCCGACTGTTTTTCTTAGCTAAACAAATCGTGCCTTTACTCGTTTCTTTAAATTGTGAGGTTAATAGCAGAAAATCTTTATAATTAAAATAAAAAGTATTTATATGACACACAGTGTTGTAGTTACAGCTTATAACGTAGCTTGATACGATACTAAATCTAAATTTGTACGCGATGGCCAGTGGTGCCTCCCCGACTACATCCCAAAATTAATTTAATCATTCGTTTTTAGGAAAGTGTCACATTGCTAAATAAAAATTTTTCAAGAATATGTAAAAAAAAAAGTACATTGCAAAATGTTTTCTCTAAAAATGTTTCCTGTGGGCGCCACTGGCGACGACCGATATTGCATCTTTTTCATGGCTACGGATTCAAATAAACAAGGTAGCCTACATTCTGCCAACATCAAATAAACCTTTTATTCGAATAAAAACATTATGGCGATTTTATACGCATGGTTCTTGAGACTGTATAAACACTAGAGGACGGGTAAAGTCGGTTTTCAGAATTAGGTTTTTTTTTTTCTGAAACGTTAAATAACTCTTTAGATATTGTCGAACAGGGAGATACGCACTTTAAAACAAACTAACACAGAATAATTTTAAAGTGCGTATTTCCCTGTTCGACAATGTCTAAAGCCATTATGATTCAAAGTAAAAAACCGTACGGAATTTTCCAACTAAATAATTCTTTCCGTTTGAGTTATTTTTGAAGTTCTATATCTGAATAATTAACAAAATTTTATTTAAAACGTTACCTATTTGTTTAGGTGCTAAAGTTGATCGGTAACGTACATGAAGGAACAGCCAAACTAACAATTCAATTCAAAATTAATAAGTAGTCTCGATTTATTTTAAAGTAGCAGCTAGCTAGTCAAAAAAGTTTACTTACGTAATTTAAATAATCAGTTAACATCTGAACCTGCTCTTAGGCCTTCAGCTCGAGTCGAATTAATGTCTTTTTCATTTGCTCAAGTTATCTTGGAATGGTGGGGGACAATTTTGATAGTAATCGTCTATACCATGCGCAATGGCTGTTTGCTGTGACGTCACCATGAGTTAGCCAATGACGAACGAGAACAACGGCTGTTTGGCCGTCTGATTGGACTAGCCCAGTCATGTGATATGCACGTCACAGCAAACAGCCATTGCGCGTGGTATAGGATCTTTTACATGCCACAATCGACAAGAGTACGAGTTCATTCCTGGAGCCCTTCTCTTCCCAGGATGTCAAAAACATCTGTTACATGAATTACATAGATCAGTAAACGGGCACGATATACACTAATTAGCTTTAGATTACATAAACCACGGACGTGCGTACATCACATTGTGAAAATTTGCGTGGGAAAATGCATCGAACTGCGCGCATAAATGCGTTTTCTGGTTTTATTACAAAGAAACAAATTGTATCGCTAGTGTTGCTGACAGAATAATAACGAAAAATGTTAATGCCGCTCCACAAAAGGTAATTGGTGTCCGTGTTATGCAGGGCTTCTAGTAGGGAAGAATAATTGTAATAAGAAAAAACGCAACACTCCTACTTGCCTGTTTTTTGTTAATAAATTAATTTGGAAAAAAAAATTATTATTGCAGGACTCTCCATGTTTGTAAGAAAAAAAATCGATGGCTTCAGTTTTTCAATTATTCTCTCATGAGAACCAAGGTATTTATATTTGGTGACCTAAAGAATCTTACAAATCGTATACAATTCAGAGTGACAAGTATTTTTGCTAAGGACTAATATTTTTACACAAACACTCTAAAATTTAAAACGTTTGGCCGTTGTTATGATTATTAAAGCATAAAAAAAAGCTAAGGTTAAAACAAGTATTTTTTTCTGACGATTTTGACTTGGTATAGAACGTTTTGAACTAACATGAAAACAATTGTTTGTTGCTGCTTTAGCCTATAGCTCCACAGTTAATTAAAAATAAAAAGGTGTTCTTACTTTGTTGTTTTTGCCGAAGCCGTACTCAGTTTAGTCATCGGTCCCTGCTTTCACCTTCTGTCAACCGCACAAAGCACGTCGAGACAGCAAATTATACCAACAAACACCACACACATGACAATGGTTGTCAAAGCCCAAGGGAAGTGAAGGGGTGTGCATCTGACCCCCATCTCTCCCAAGGTCTTTGGATAAGCGCTTGTCCAAAGACCTTGCGTCTTTCCCAAAGCCTATCTCCCTGTTCGAGGAAATATGCAACACCTGGGAGTGGACATTGAAAGAGACGATCTGCCCAGGAAAACGGGGGAGCTCATTAAGCAGGAGGGGCCCATCGGCCAGTGTCGCACTAATACGTGTAAAAGAAGCTCCAAGTTGTATTTTGGGATGCTGGGGATTCTTTTACACGTATTAGTGGGACACTGATGGCTTACATGTCTTTTTCTAATATCTGTTCCTTTAGAGCTTTACATTTTTTAAGGCTAACATCCGTATTTTATACGTTTAAGCTGGTTTTTTTTTTAATACTACTGTAATCCTTCACTGAGCCTTTGACTGCACTGTTTTGAATTTACTCGTTGCCTGTGGCCGAGAAATTTCTGTCCCTTTTATCCCTTGTCATAATTGATGACCTATTAAAGATACAGCGAGTTATCTTCATGCCAATGAACGAATCGCCATGGCGGTAAAGCGATATATGGTAGTGACTTAAGGAAGGATAGGTTTTGCTAGTTTTATTCCAAGTCACACCATTCGAATGCGTAAATGCGCGAAGATGGATTACTGTACTACAGTTTTCCTAGTGCATCTCTTTACTGCTGGCTTTTGACCAGCCCAGTATTTGTAGTTTACAATTTTTTTTGCTAAAATAAAACTACGTTTTTTGTCCATAATCTTCGTACACAGTGTTAAAAAACCCATACTTTGCACTTGTGTACATTAGCGTCCAACTTTCTGGCAATTTTTAATTATATTGAGATTTAGTTACCTTGCCAAAGTTCAATTCCATCGGCCGTTTCCAGTGTACAGCACGAAGTGGGGGCGGAATAAATACATGGCCTTCAGGATCATCAAAAAGAATTTGCTGAAAGAAAAAAAAATATTGTAAAACACAGCATAAATACAGGGTGTGTAACTCATAAAAAAAACGTTAGTTAATATCAAAATTAAAAAATTACTATGGCATCATCAGTTACACTGTACAAAATAGAGCGAAGCGATTATTGATCACACAATAAATTAAGGTTGCATAAACATTTATTTAAAAAAAATTATGTTGAAACAATACATCGAGCACAGGCAGTTGTTTGAGAGCGCATTGAGAGTGCATTGGAGACAGCGTTGTGGCTCATCTTTTCAGTTGCTCATCGCATCTAGTTTCTTTGTACGTTTGCTTTCGTAGCACGTCACTGGATGGCGTTGTTGCTCAACATGTCCGTTTAAAATTTTTTTTTTAAACCACCTCTGGGTGCACCGCTATCAATGTGAGAAATATGGTTTTAACTGATGCAGTCGTTATTGCATGTGTAAAGAAGACAGCGTTCTTCACCAAAGTGGAGAGGCAGCCCAACTCCATTGCAACAAAAACTGGGGACAATTTTTTTATCTGCGGCCGCGTACACCTATTCTGCACCAAAAACAAGATTTCTGCATGAAAAATAGACTTAATAGTCTTCAATCTTGACCCCATAATAGCCTGAACTCTATTCTATCATTCTGTGAAAACAGAACATTAAAATTCAATTCCTACGATTTTAAAAATACAAAAAACCAACATCTCTGCCTTCTCCTGCGATCCTGTTCACCAAGCCAGTGAAGTGTATGTAGTTCCAAAAATCGATCGACATACGACTACAAAACAAGACATCAACTGGACTTAATCTTCAACGGAAAGAAGGAGAGGAAATGGTCTGATCAGGGATTTATCCATGTTCAGGTTAGTGCACTTGACAGATGCTCTAGTTGCCGAGCTAGTGTTTAGATGCATTAAGTTGTTTTTAATTTGTCGTGCTTGCGGGGAAAAATAGAGTTCTCATGTGTATGTCTAACACGGTATTGGGGACAGAATTAAATTTAAACACCTTTAACTTTTAACGTTCTTGTTTAATTTATGGCTGTGAATTAATATTTTTCATTTAAAAGGCCGGGCCTTTTATTTAAAATTAATTTTTGAACCAAAATGGCTACCCTGAAAGTGTCATTAATAATATCCGTAATAAGAATTTAAAAGCATTTCAGAAGATGACTTGACTAATAATAAAATTAATCTCGTATATCTTTGGCAGTCGCCATCGAGAAGCGCAAAACAACACTCACCAACAAATAGCTACACAGATAAAATTGGACAAGTTAGCCCATAAGGCTGACCTAGAGTTGGGTAGAAGTGATGCTGTTCGAATTAGAAAGTGTACATGCACTTTTGATTAAGGACAAGGAGGTGGAATTAGCTTGGCTAAATAACCCCCTTATCCCAGTGGTTTACGGTACTCTAAATCACGTCAACCAAGACCCAGGTCCAAAACAGGAAAAAGTGACAGACGCCGTTCGTTTATTAAATCGATGGAATGCCAAAAGTGAAATAACTTCTTTCTTAGCAATTTTTGAGAGAATCATGATAACCCAAAGAATTTTAGATACTCAATGGGTAGTTGGCCTTCAGCCATTAATGGGGGATTTGCTTGTAAAAGTATGTTCCCAGTTGGAAGTAGAGAAGATGTACGACTATAGTGTAATTAAAGTTAACTACTAGCTATAGGTTTCTCCAAACTAAAGAAACAGTGCAGGTTAAATTTGGAAGATTAGAAAAAGAGCCAGGTGTTTTTGGTAGTTTCACAACTAAAAAAAATCGGACTGGTGAGGAATTGAATAGCGGGAAAATATCATTTGACAATTTTCATTACATTTTACCTTGTACCTATTTTGATACTTTAATCAATTTTTACTTGAACGAAAAATTCGCACAAAAAGTGATGCAGACAGTGGTTATTTTTTATTTTAAGAATGTTTAGCTTTTAAACTTGTAAACCGAACCCGGGACAGGACCAAGCGTTCCAAGAGTCTTTATGACTTCCCGTTTTATCATATCTCAATAATTTAGAATGGATGAAAACTTTGAGAGCATTAAAACTTCAATTGATTTGTTGATTGATTTTATTTTGTTTGCATAAAGTTGCTTGTTGTGATTTTGCATGACTTGTGGTTTGGCAGCTGAGTGTAGGGCATTTTTCTTGTGCGCTAACTTTTACTTTTAGGCATTTTTACTAAGAGACTCTGGACCTCCAGTAAAAATCTCCCGTGTTGGGGAGAGGCAGCCCAAATCCAATTTTTAGACTTCAGTTACTCAGCTAGGCCTAGAATTATCGACCACTCTTCGAGACCTAGATAATAGCTATGCTTGATCTAAAAGTACATTGCCATGCAACTTAAGACCAAAAAGTAACTTGAAGTGAGACTGCAGCTGTAGCACCAGACACACGTAGCTGCTAAGCACTGCCGTCATAGCTCATAGCAGTCTCCATTACACATGATGCGATTACAAAGATTGCATTCGAGTGCATTCATAAACAGACGTTTCTATAGGAGAAAGAAGTCCAATCCCGGTGATTCAATCCGTGAAACCTCCGATCACCGTAGGCGCCTAAGATATTGTCTATAGAAGAGAATAGGCCAGAATAGACACCATAGCAGCTGAAGGTGCCTAGTAGTCTCTGATATTGTCCAGGGTGGGAAAAGATGTTGCCAAGGTCTCCTTTCCAGTCATAGACCAGATTAGCTTCTTCAGGTAACTTGGTTGTGCTCTGCCACCGCTCAGCTGCATCGATCACCACAATGATTCTGTCATTTCTAACTCCCGGTCAGATCATTTCTTGGGTGTGGAGGCACGGGGCAAACCATAAAAGCTGGGCACCTTTTACACTTTTACAAAATACAGTTATTACAGTTTCCCCGTATCTCTCGTTTCTTATAAGAGATATGTGGACTGTACTGTTTGGGGGCCGAGGCCTTGAGGTAAAAGAATGCCCAAACGTGGTACTCGTTCGTAATGGACTATAATAATCTTGGACCAAAAACTGCAGAAACACACAGATGTTCATCAACGTTTGTTTTTTTAAACTAGTACCATGAACACTGAAAAAAGGGGGAACCAAATATTTCTAAGCTGGCAGGTTGATCACGGGATGATGTTTTTCAGTTTTAAAATCAGATCTCCCTCATTTTCCCGTTAGGCTAGAATGGTTTTTATGACAAAACACGAGAAGAATCAATTTCCTTTTTTGGCACACGGACACTCACCCCCCTGATGCTTGCAGCCACGTGGTGGCGGAGGGGGGGGGGTTGTGGCAACCACGTTGGGCTTCATGCAATATAATCGAATTTTTTCGTTTCCTTTATCTGCAATGTTGGGAAGTTGAGGCTGCTGGCTCAGGTTCACGCAAACGACCTTTATTTTATACTGTTTTTGTTTTGTTATTTTAGAAGATAATTCCAGATAATTTCGACAATAGTGGTACTGTTAGCAGGTTGACATTGAGGGTAGAATTCCGTGAATTTAGTTTTTGCACCATGAAAACAAGGGGAACTTTTTTTTTTAATCTGCAGGGTGGGCACACGTCAATTCAATTACTTCACAGATCACACTAAAGTAAAACTCAAGTTACTGGTTATTCAGGGAGCAGTTAAACTACATCAATGTTGATAGAATTTGCATTCTGTACTAGTTGACATAAGGATGCCTACATACGTACGTGAAATGTCTATTAGTTATTATTTCACGGAAAGGGGCTCGGTAGCAATAATTAAAAAAAAAACATTTTTACGTACACTATTTCACTACGTACCACTTCAAAGTGATTTAAGAATTTGTGTGGATATGCACCATCCTTGCGAATGATAATTATCAAATGTCATCCTATGTAGATATTTGAATTCAAAATCGAGCACACCATTTCTTTACGGTGACAGACTTAAGCCGGAGGCCAGTTCTTGACACATCAAAACAGTTTTACCTAGCACTACTTCACTACCAAAGATTAAACGTCGGCACAAATTCCGCTGCTCTATAGTTTTAATAAGCCCTTAGAAAATTATAAGATAGTCCATGAGCAGTAACAATAAGAGATGGTAGTTTAGTGTCTGGCATATCTAAAGAATATGATAAAATACTACGGAAAGTGTTACAGCCGTTTCAATACAGCAGTTACTGCACGAGACCCTGAGAAATGTGTACTAACGGATTAAAATATGTCAAACCATTAGTGAATATCCAGAATACCAATTGGAAATGTCACGAGATGAAGAGCCTACTTACAGTAAAAGAATGACAACAACGTCAGATGCCTATTTCAATGTTGAAACTCTATATACAATGACACAGAACCCCATGGTTTGTGAACGATTCTCACTCAGAAAACAAAGGAACAAGAAAACCTACAACTTCAGGAGCTTACGCAAGTCGCAAGTGAATGCAATGGCACAAAGTAGATGCAGTAAATTCTTTGAGAATATAATTATACATGTATTAAAAATTACGCGTATACTGTGCTGGTGGAATATTTTCTTAGTCCACTAGTTATTAGAATGTTCAAACCGTCTGCATGCATACAGCAACTTGAGAGTGCACTGTTATCACAGCCTGAAAGTGCAACATTTCGGTGTGTTGACTCCAGTCAAACTGGACAATGAAGCTATGTTTTCAGGTGAAAAGCTTTTGTCACTTTTCACAAAAGCTTATTTTGAATCTTTCTTTCAAGATAGAACTTCACCACTAAAAAAATATACCATACTGGCCAGATATAAACTCCGAAGCAGAAAGATTCATGAAGAGGCTAATCAAAGTAATTTTTACTCGTGGATGTTATCACGGTCACAATTTTATTTCTGCAAAGCTGAGGAATGACAGTATCTATATCATAACTGAAAGCCATCAGCGAGGACTCCTGTTTTTGAAAAAAAAGCCTGGCTTGGTTTAACTCTTGCAAAAAGTTAATGCACAAGGCAAAACATGTCGCCATATATAACAAAAGCAAAACTAAACGATATTCTGACAAGCACAAAACGACAGAGAAATATTGTGAGGGGGAGAGAAGTCTAGTGATACAACAAGGCCTACATAAGAACAAAATATCTATACTGTATGAGCCAATACCAACCAAGTAAATTACAATACAGGAATACAGTATGCAATGTAATCCAGTATCACCCAAAACCAATCTCGTTTTATTCTTCTGTACAGCCGTACCGGCTGAGAAAACTATTGCAACGACTTTGTCCGTCGCTTTTTTCAACTTCACAACGGTACCAGATAGAGATGACCACGGTTTACAAAGATAGATTCAGTGTGAGAAATTAGTTAAATAACATGGCAAATTAAAACATCGTTACTTCCTTATAGCTAATAGACTTCTTCGACGTAACTAAATTAAATAACATTTGATCGTCGAATTAAAATCCTAAGGTAACACTCAATTAAAAAAAAAATGGATTTTAGCTTCGTTTAAAATAGTCTCATTGCATTGTTGCATGAATGAATAGGCTTACCGTCGAATCAAATTCTCCATTAGGCCTATCTGCTACTTACGAAAGTAAAACTGCATTTTTTAAAATTTGGCCTAAAAAACGGAAATTAGGCCTAAAATCATGTTACCATAGCAACGTCAAGTTGCTACGAGTCGCTGTTGGCTTCATCAACAGAATCTCTCTCGTCACTTCCCTACTATACCACTGATCTATATAGGCTACGTTGCGCGTTACGTTGCAACACTAACTTTGTGCCAGAAGGCGTACCGTGTTTCAAAAATGGATAGGCTTACCATACAATCCATATATCCGTTAGCTGCTACTTACAAAATAAAAACTGCTGGTTAAAATTAGGCCTAGAAGCTGACAATTATGCCTAAAATGTAAAATAGACCTAAAAGCTAACACATTTTTAACCAGCAATTGCGATGGCTACTGCTTTTAGATTAGTAGAGATAGCTGTTGTAGTGCGTGATAGAGGTGTGCGCCTCAACACTGGAAGTGGAGGAACTGCACAGAAGACCGGTGCGACTAGGCAGTCACTATAGCCGCTTGTTAAATTGCTAGAAAAAGGGAACACAAAGTCTTATAAATAATTCAATGGAAAAACCATTCTGCCTCGGAGGAGGTACAGCAGTCAACTCATATTTGAAGAACCCAACTGTTGCGAAGCCCCAAGTCAATACAATAACATAAATAATACACATTAAGGTTCACATTACTTGTAAAATAATTCTGATTAAGTGTTGTAATATCCAGACAGGTGATCTCTATCACATCAATTTCTGATTTTACTACACTGCTATTCGTACGCCTTTACTAACCAGCAAAAAGTAGAGTAATTAAGAACAAGCTATAAATTAGGAAAATGATCCAGTGCTCAGAATTTTGTAGACATGAAAAAAAAATGGTTACGAGGCGATACGACTCCAACATTAAAAATTTTAACTGCTGATAGGTTCATCCCAAATTGGCCTATTGATGATGGACTTGATTCTGCTAATGTTTGTCTACAAAACTAACAACACAGCATTTGGTTGCTGGATGATTAATAATTACCAAGGGAGAGTGTGGGGCTGACATTTTCTTTTTCGGATCCAACTTCAGCGTCGTCGGCTCCTGTCAAAGCAAATCGAAAAGATACAGCAAGTTCTATTATCAGTTTACAGTTCTCAATAGATATCCTTCGTACCAAAAACCATTCCTTACCCATTTTTCAGTTGCTACATCCTGGTCACTCCATTCTGGCCATCCTAGTACTGATGGTGCTCCAATATAGCTGGCAATGAGAAAGATGAACTTTTTGAAGCAACGTATGCATGAAGCTACATCTGTCTGCTCAAAGTAAAAGAAATTATTAAACCAAAAGGTTGATTTTTCAGTACATTCAAGGGATATACCTCCCAGCGCCATTTTTCTCGAGCCAGCACATCAAGTACGGCCCGAAAGGTCTATTTACTTACCGTTTGTCTTTCCCTTGCTAAAAAACCGTTTTAAAATGTGGCGTCTAGATGATTTTCTGTTGAATATTGAGGAACTTTATTTACGCTCTGGAAGAACGTATATGATGCATTGTGCGCTTACAATAATCATGACGTTTCATCTCTGTGTGTACATGTGCTAAATTTCTAATAATTACCATGAGATCTAAAATCTAAAAGACTAATGCGGTAAAAATTAAAATTAATTATTCCAATAGATCGCCGAAGCAAAATTATAAGACACTAGCCTAGAAAATTAAAAATTGTGATTTTACAATACGAGAATCATTCCAGTTTGTGACGACACAATCGTTGACTTGATTCTGTCTCGTGTACTATTTCCAAAGCCAACCGAGACAGCAGCTATGCGAGGAACGCAGCTACCACCCCAGCCGACCTTGGCGCTGTAATTGCTCGGATGACGATCTGCGCGTAGCCGTAATAAGGCACGCGGAATGTTATAAGGCAGCCAAGTGTCCCTTTAAACCTTAGTACAAAAAAAACTTCAATATTTAAAGAAACATTGGCCTTCTTTCGCCCCAGGTGGTTGTTCTGAAGAGGTAATTCTGTTGTAACTTAAACCGCAATCGTCAAGATTTTGTTGACCACCACTCGGACATATTCCTTGAAAACCCAAACCAAAGTGGGGATATCACCAGACATGGAGCAACGTTTAATCATCGCTGGACACGTGTCGGCAGCTTTGACAACTTAGTTGCAATCACAGTAACATTTTTAATTTTGGGATGCCAGATACCAAAGTCTTTTAACAAAGGTTCGTGCTTCACCACCGAGTTCAACAGGTAGTAATCCCGCTCCCGATTATTAGCAGCAATATGAAGAGCTTTACACTTGGCGGCCGATTGGAAGCGGCTTCAGTAAGTGCATCTTTCAAAGTAGTCGAATCATAGATATTTCTGACCTGGTAATTACTTTCACGTCATCGGTATACTTGTTCAGACAAGGAGAAACGTACAGTTAAGGTCGTTACTACATAAAATGAAAAGTAAAGGACAAGAAATGGAGCTCTTGTGATACACTGTTCAGTACTTGCAAGACATTATATACTTTGTATCCAATTCAGACATGTGTACAGTTGGTGAGAATATCTTTAATCCAAGCTGGATGGGGACCATCAAAACCAATGTGAGATAGTTTATGTAAAAGCTTTGCATGAGACACGCATTCAAAAGCTTTTAAAGTCAATAAATATTATGTAAACCGGAGAACCTTCATCGAGTACTCTTGTCCAGTCTTACAGAACAGTTAATTATCAAATAGTACAGCGATTGGGGATTAAGCCATATGGATCATTTGATAATAGATTATTTTTGAAAATGAAAGCTAACATTGTGTTTATTATGCGTTCCATGACTTTACAAGGGATGCAAGTTAGCGCAATCGGCCTGTAATTTGATGCGGTACAAGAATTTCCCTCCTTAAAAGTTGGAATGACTCGAGCAGATTTCTAGGATGAGAGTAATTTTCCTTGCAGAAAGGAAATGGTTCAAAGATTTCATGAGCTAGTTCCTTGCAAAATGTACCGGAAAACCTGTCAGGGTCAAGTCCATTACTATGCTTAACGGAAGAGCAGTGTATTATATACAACAGATGATGGAAAATCAACATTAATACGGCTAGTCTGTCCTTTATAATGGGGAGGGTTGGTAAGATTCCATTTATCAAAATATTTTTTTTCGAAAATACTTCGCCAAACCTGTCTGCCTTGGCTTTGCCATCAGTGATGAAATTTCCATTCACGTTCAGAGGGGCAGGGAGTAGAGTGCATTGAATTTTTCTTTATGAATTTATAAAGGGCCGATTTCCCTCTGATAACCTTCTGCCCTGTGCACATTGCAATCATTTCTAAAATCACTATAAAGAGTTTCATTGTATTTATGGCAACACTTAAGGTTCTGCAGCCTCAAGAAACGTACATTTGGATCAAGTTTTTTTTCGATAACCCACATCACGGACTTGGGAAGTGCAAAGACGGACACCTTCATCAAGCTTGGTCAGGAAAAGATTCCAACACTGGTCAGCCAACGAATCTCAAATAATTCTGGCCAATCAATGGAGTGTAGGTGCGCCCTCAACCTTATAAAATCAAGAAGGTTTTTGAGTTTGAGTTGTTGATGGGTTTAGTAGGTCATAGATTGATAGTGAGTGATATTGAAGTGACATATAGAAAGCTACAATATTATGATCACTGCTGCAAAATTTGTCCTGAATCTCCACGTCATGGATTGTTCGGTCGTTATCCACTCAGAAATTGTATCGAGGAAAAATCGATTAGTAATATTTGTAGCACTAAGTAATTACCTGTTGACAGTGCATTGGTTAAAATCACCAACGATGAGGTTAATTTTGGTTTTATGCATACAATGATGAAAAAAGAAGCACATCGTGGTTGCCAATTCTTCAACGTGGCCATTAAGGATATAGCCAATCACCAAATTTAATTTGCAATCAGAACAAAATGAACATGGCTTCAACATTAGAGGCAGTTTTGCTAATAAACTGAATACCCTTGTGTGCTGCAATAAGAATCCCCCCCTGCTCTGGAACTACGGCCCTGACGCAAGAGTAAAAAATACGAATCACCAACCAACATGGCATCGGTGACTGAGTCATTTAACCGTTGTTTCAACCATGACCACAATGTCAGCAAACCCAAAAGAAAGTTTACAAGTAAAATTTGCCAGCTTGTTAACCAAGCTTCTGGCATTAATAAAAGGCAGGAAAGGCTGAAGCAGTGGCTGTTATTTTGAAAGATTTATATGTTTTAGGTTGGAATCGTTTTAATCAGTCGGTGTGATTATGACAGCCTTTCAGTCTCTTATGAAATTGAAGTTTCCCTCACAGAAGAAGTAACAATCCTTGCTCAAGTCCCTCAACCAATACTGTGCAACAACGTCAATTAAAAGATGCTTGCTATAGGAGGAGAGGTGAATTCCGTCATGAGTTAAAATATTTTGAGACAGAGTTACAACGTTTCACATTGAAATAAAACCCACATTACCATTTTTGCAACAACCCATGAAGTGTACGTTGCACTGGATTAAGTACTGTCTTAAGTCGGGCCAATCATCATTTCTTGAAAACTGCATCTGTTGAAAAGATGCAGTTTCTAAGATGGGGTAAAAGAAAAATGAGGAGTGCCAACACTTGATTGTGAGCCATATTTTGGGGTTTGTCAAGACCCACATACTTAATACCGATGCACAAGACTGAACTATATTGTACTGTTTAAGTATTGATTAACTACTACTTTAAGTCAGCAAGACCATGTTTTCTTGAAACTGCATCTGTGGGAAAAGACCTACGACACTTATTCTAACATAGGTATTAGGAAATGAGGAGTTTCACCACTTGATTTAACGCGTGAGCTATACTTGGTACTAATACAAAGGACAATTCTGGACACATCAGCATTAGATTTGAGAATTTTGGGAATGAATTCAGCGATATTATTGATTCGTGCTCCCGGAAAACACCACGTCACAAATTTGTGGGCGATTTTAAATGTCTAGCATGGGAATCACCTATACGAAATTCTTTTCACACCACTGTTAGATTTGTCAGAAAGTACTGGAGACGTGCTGTATCCCCAAGTAAGTTGTGTCTGGGAATAAAATGGGCTATCACCCAGTATACAACAATGTTGGGTTTAATTTGATGAGTCGGTCAATCTTTGATGCTGGTAAATCTTCGGTGCAGAATGATAGTTAACATTAGCGACGGGAGTGCATTTTGGAGACACAGAACAGGAGCACGATGATTGGATTGCACAAGTAAATTAGTAGGCCGACGTGATCTGCACTCAAGATCGAATTGGTCCAGTGTCAATGTTCATCGTACCAAAGTTTTCAGGGGTAGAGTCAATGTAGGCAGAATTTACCAACAGGCCCTCCGCTCCGTGCTTTTTGATAAAACCATTGTAACAACGAGTTCAGT